>BQNB010086019.1:0-28306 GCA_026074375.1 Tanacetum coccineum | reverse complement strand
TTTCAATTCCTGTTCAATTACTTGCAAACATATTTCCTAGGCTTGTTCTCTAGCTGTTTTAAGTTTTCTTGAGAATAAAACTTGCAAACCAAGGTTTCATTTCTTAATCTGCCTGCTTATTTTTGCTTTTTCCTAGCTTATTTATAGGTTTTTATAAAAAGTCGCTTCACAAAAATTGCTTATTTTAGTTGTATAAAGCTTTTCCATAAAAAAATTTGCAAAATAAAAATGTTTATGAAAGTAGGAAGCCCAAGGTGAGCCAAGGCTCGAACCCTGGACCTCTACCACCCTCAACCAAGCATTTTAACACACACTCTGCTACCAAACGTGCCCTTGGGTCTTTTCTGTTTTCCTTTGCACACTTTAATCTTTTAACCTTTTTTTAGTCAGTTTAGCTATAAGCCCTTTTTGGCTTATTCCCGGCTTATTGTGATAAGCTGGTTTCTCCCTTTTATTTTTCTCAGATTTAGCACTGTTCAAGCTACTTTTCATAAATTTTTCAGATTTTTCTAAATTAGTTTACTATTTTTAATCTTTTATTTAGTGTAAATCTGTTTTTAATTCATAAAAAATTATTAAAAAGTCAAAAAAATATTATTCTTTTTTAAAAATTTTCTTTTATCATTTAGGACATTTAAAAATTAAATTTGCATTTGTAGGGTTAAATTTGTAGTATTTGGTTTTTTAAAGAACGGGTTTTGAATCCCGTTTACATTTTTGATTATGTAATTGCCACGTTTTTAGTTTAACTTTCCTTTTTCTTAGTTTTTCCCGTAGATTTAGAAAACCAAACCAAAATCTTGTGAATTCAAACATCAAATATCAAACCGACTTTCAACTCTCAAATTTTCACTCCTCGTTGGGAAAAATGACCCGGGAATATAATATACTACTCGGATTTCATTGATTTTCTTTCTTTAAACCTTTTCAAGGGTCACTTGATTTGGTTTGGTTAATATAATTAGTATTATTATTTATATATACCTAAAGTCTGAAATCAAGTTCCTCAACGTCAGAAATCCATTCTTCAGTAATCCCTAAATCCGCCTAATTTAAACCCTAAAAGTAAATTCAATATAACTATAATATATAATTAAGCATATTAAATCTCAAATCAATATAAACTAAATCAAATAATAAAGAAGTATTTACATATGTATGCTCAACGATCATATACTTATTTTGGCTTACCGAAACTGATTTTGTAGATGGCCTGAATTCATGAGGCATATAAAAACCCAAATTACACCGGTCGATTGTATCCATTTTTTTGCATCTTGTATGAAACCCACATACCTGATGAAGGAAATCATCAAAAGTACAATAAGAATACGAAATTTAAAAAACAAGATCTTTTAAATTAAAAGCCAGAATCAAAGATACATACCTTGTTGATTATCCCTAGTTAAGTATAATTGAACATGAATTTAATATTCAGGCAAAAATCAAACCCTAACTGTTAGCGTTTTGATAATTCGGCTTGACCTGATGTATGTGTGTGTATATTCTGGAAGGTTTCAGTGGATGCATCTATGTGTGTGTGCGATGAAACATTTATCTGGATATGGTGCGGTGAAACATTTATCTGGATATGGAACGGACTGAAAAGACGGGCCAAAATAAGCCCAATATGAAAACGATACTATTTTGTCGCCTAGCGACATGATGCTTAGTATAGAGATAAATGATGTCCTTGCAAAACATGGACACATTTACCCAACATATCAGGTTTTTTAAGTTAAAACCTAGTACACATGTTTCTTATTCCGACTATGGTGATAAGTAGTACTCATGTAAAAATACACAGTCTAGTGGTCAAAAATACCCAACGGACCAGTTGTTTTATTTTCTTAAAGTTACAATGCTGGAAGAGAAGTTTGGTGCTATTTATGTTGAAGTCCAAAGTTCAAGGACCTAAGTGTAACTTTCAGCCAATACACAGAGTACATGCTAATACTCTCTCTTAAATCTCTCTGATTCTCTCTTAGTCTTAGTCTTGATATCATTTTGATATGTGTTAGTTTTTTTATTGTAAAGCTTAATCAATCCCTTTATTTGATGTTGCTATAGTCTGAGTGTGAGTGATTTTGTTGTGAGTGAATTGTGTCTTCCTAGAAGTGATAATCTTGATTTCTTTTGTATTCGCTTGGTTAGAATCCGTTTAGAGACTAATCTACTTTAGAAATTTGATTCATAAGATTCATATCATCATGGGATGGTTGGTTGGGTGATAATTAGAGGTTCTTGTGTTGATTTTGATATTGATTACATAGTGTCAGAGCTCAAGGCTCTTGATCTTGTGATTTGGAAAATTAGGGTTTGTTATGATTTGGGGGTTTTTAGATTATTGAGTAAGATTAGTGATTTGGAGGCTAATCTTGGTGTTTGTTTGGTCGGGTGATAGATTTTTTGATTTTGTAGGTTAATTAAAGATAATTGAAATTAAGGTTTCTTGAAACCCTAATTCGAATTTTGGGTGTTTTGTTCTTTGATTGGTTCTTGGGGTGTAATATCCTTGACTAAGTGAATCAAGGGTATTATTGACCACTTTCACGCTTGACTAAGTGAATTAAGTTGTGTTGGTGGTTGTGTTCTTGTTTCGCTGCTTTATTGCTCTATAAGTCTGTTTCATTCTTCTCTTAAATTTCTGAATTACTAGTTATACTCTCTGTTTGACACTATGGATAACATCTTGATATTCTTCCTTAAGAAGTACGAATACTTGCTTTGTCCACAACTCAGAGGTAGACTAGTAATTGCAGTTAGATTTGGTAAGTGTGTGTGAGTTCTTTCTTTTATTTTTTGCTAAGTTGTTGGTCTAGATTGTTGGAGGATAGGTTTTGGGCAGTCTTGTGAAGTTGTGATATTGGGTATTGGTGGATTACTTGTGTTTGAGGAGTTGTGGTTGGTTGTTTGTTGCTATATACTTGTCTGTATATCTTTGTTGTTTTTGCTATGCTATAATGATTGTTGGGGCTAGTAGTAGTGGTAATAATATTGTGTTGATTAAGAACTTAGATGCTAGTAATCCTTTGCATATTTAGACTAATGATAATAGTAACACTGCATTAATTCCATTTAAACTGCTTGGAGCTGAGAATTATAGGATATGGTATGGTGCTATGAAACTTGCTCTTCAAGTGATAACATCAAATAGTTCATGATTTTTAATATCAAATTCCCTTGTATTATGCTCCTAATTGTTATATTTCTATAAAAATGTGTACTCAATTGTTTCATATTTCGTTTTTAGTAAAATATGAGCATTAGAATGGAAAGACGCATAAATGTAAGGATGCGTGATGAAAAGTGCACAAAGTTAACATTCCAACAGAAAGCTACGGCGTAGTTGGTTCGATGGAACTACGTCGTAGCCCTTACTTGACTCCCCAAAGATTCTTGTCAAATCTTAACTACGGCGTAGTTGACCCGTTGGTGCTACACCGTAAATTTTGGTGAATTTCATGCCGTGAGTAACAATGGCGTAGCTCATACATTTGAGTTACGTCTTAGCTTTATCAAGTCTTTGAAGGATACATGCTTTATGGGAACTATGGCGTAGATCCTCACTTAAGGATACGTCATAGCTAGATCGAGGCTACAAATACAAGTCCGATAACACACTCTCTCAAATATCTATGGTTTTCTCTTAGTCTTAGTCTTGATATCATTTTTATCTATTAGTTTTCTGATTGTAAAGCTAGATCAATCTCTTTATTTAATCTTGCTATAGTCTGAGTGTGAGTGATTTTGTTGTGAGTAGATTGTATCTTCCTAGATGAGATAATCTTGATTCCTTTTGTATTCATTTGGTTAGAATCCGTTTGGTGACCAATCTACTCTAGCAATTTGATTAATAAGATTCATATTACTAAGGGATGATTGGTTATGTGATAATTAAATGTTCTTGTGTTGATTTTGATATTTATTACAACTCCGTATGTATCAAGGCCTTACAATCAAACACTGCCTTCCATGTATGGGCGAACATATTTGATACTGAAGGAATTCACATCGGCACTGACGAAGCTTGAACCATTGTGTTAAGAGGCTGAAACATTAATGATTAATTTTTAGGAGGGCTAACTATTAAAAATATCTTAAACACTTATTAATACATTTTACTAAAGAGTGGTCGCTCTTTCGTAAACGTGCCCTTAATGCACTGGTTTCGATGGTTGGTATTTACTATTTTGGGCCCCCTCCCACTTTTATTGTTTTGGCCCCTCTCCCACTTCTACAGATCTCTCTCCTATTCCCGGCAATACTTACTATGTTTTTCTATTTCTCCAGCGCTCTTAACTTTCTCTCTCTAAATTGTATCTTCTCCAGTGATGTTTACTATAACACTTTCTACTCTCTTCCGGTGATATTTACTATGAGACCGATCGCTCTTCTAATAGTTGGTTTTACTTTTTGATCTTTCTCCTGCTTCTAGTTTTGGCATGCTATGAGTTTTGTTCGGTATTTAATTTAGGGCATAGTTGATTTTAGGGTTTTGTGGATTTATGGTTTGGGGACGATTTTGGGGATGCCGGTCTAATTTTGGGTTTTATGATTGTTCTAATAGGTTTTTAGTTTAGGGTGTGGTTTAGATTTGTGAAGTTGTGGGATGATTTTAGGGTTTTGTGGATTTATGGTTTTGGATGCGGGATTTACATTGTGTTTTTGGTGTTTTTTGTGTGCAGCAAATGTGCAGTTGTGTTTGTATTTGTGGGGTATCTCAAATTTTTGTTTACAGCCATGGCGGTTTGAAAAAGCGAATCGTATCTTGGCGTGGCATCATGAATTTGTGTTTTTAGCCTTGGTGGTTTGCTATTTCTTTGTTTGGACGACTGATGTGTTATGTTTGCATGGCGTGGCATCACAACGTTGTGTTTGCAGCCAGGGCGCGGCCTGTTTTCTGGTGTGGCATCACAACGTCATGTTTGCAGCCAGGGCGGGTCGATAAGTTGATTGTCCAGCACCATTTTGCACCTGTTTTTGAGCAGCTTATGAGCGTCTGCAACATTAGCTATAATGGGGCATCATAAATTTCTGTTTGCAGCCATGGCGGTTTGTAAAAGCGAATCGTATCTTGGCGGGGCGTCATGAATTTGTGCTTCCAGCCATAACGGGTTGCTATTTATTTATTGGGTTGTGACTGGTATCTTGGCGGGGCATCACAAATTTGTGTTTGCAGCTTTGATCTTGTTGCATGACTGATGTGTTATGTTCACATTGTGCATATTGATACATTTTACTAAAGAGGGGTCGTTCTTAGTAAAACGTGTCATCAGAGCACAGTTTCCGATGGTTGGTATTTACTGTTTGGCCTCTCTCCCACTTTTTACTAGCAATACTTACTATGTGTTTGGTCTTGGGAGACCCAAATGCACACTTTGAACATCACAAGTTTCTGTTTGCAGCCATGCTGGGTCGTAATAGCAAATCGTATCTTGGCGGGGCATTAAGAATGTATGGTTATAGCGATGGTGGCTTGCTAGTTATGTTTGGATTTGTACTCAGCGTGTCATATTTTGGTGTCATGTGTTATGTTTCCATTGTAATTTGTGGCTTTGGCTGCTGTTAAGTGACTGATTGCTTGGCGGGGCATCGTGCATTCGTGTTTGCAATCACAGTGGGTGGGACGTAGGAAACACTTGGTGGTTTTGCGATTTCACCAATGAAATTGTCAAACCCCAAAAATTTCAAGTCATTATTTTAAACTTTTCTGACAATTATTTTTTACTTTTATACGTTACGTTTAAATCCGGCAGTTTACCGGGAAGTTAACTTGCGTAAATCTAAAAAACATCATCGGACGCGTTTCGACTTCGGATTTTGATTAATTTAGATATTATATGAGTTATTTTATCTTTTCTAAGTGTTTCGTAGTTTAGGATCACTCCCGGTAGTTATTTTTACGCTTGAACGTTTAAATTGCGTTTTTCGCGTTTTGACCTAACGGAACCCCGGAAACCCGAAATCTTTTCGTGTAAACTTTAGTTATCGTCCATCTCATGTTCATAAGCCAAAAATTTCATTCATCCCTCCCCCTCTACTCAAAACACACGCATACACACACTTAATTAAATCAAAGAGCATCTTTTATCCTTATTTTGAATTTAAAAAATAAAACACCATCACATGCAAGATAGTGACACCTTTGTATTCATCTTCCATGCATGAACATGTGATTCTTACACCTCTTTGTCTTCCTTCACCCTTGAAGGACCACAAATCCACTAAGCATTTAATTTAATTTAGCAACTAATGATTTAAGCTTGAACCCCCCCCCCCCTCTTGTGGCTTGTGTTTGCGTTCGAACCCAACCACACACACCTTTGGTGACTTAGCCATTTGGTTACATATCTTTGACTAGTTATGAGCCCTTAACCTAGACTTTTCTTATAAATACCTTGCATTCTCATAACTTAGGGTTTCATTCTCATTTCATAGCCTCAAAAATCACACAACTCTCTCTTTTTCTCTCCTCTTGCTCACAGCACACACATACATACATATACTTTCCATAGTTTTAATTTCTTTTAAGATTCACTCATTCCAAGTTCATTTCTAAGGATACCTAAGGTGTTTGCAAGTATTGGTTCTTTGGTTTAAAGGTTTTTCTTCATACAAATTAGGGTTTGGTTATTATTTGGGGTTTTTCAAGATCTAATGATTTTGGGTATAGATCTTGTGTTATTGCTTCTTGTTCATCATTCTTGTAAGTGTCTTGAATCTTTCTTTGTGGTTTACTTATGTTCTTCTTATATGATCAAGATCCATACATTCATATGTTGTGTTTTCATTTTTGAAAGATTATAAAACAAGATTTCATAAATAATGATGCTACTTTGTTTCACTATTTAAATATTATGTTCTTGATGAGATGAGAGTTGCAACAACAGAAATGAAGGGATTAAGTTAGATTTAGGTATGGTTTTGTGGTGGATTAGTTGTGAATGGAGATTATGCTAGACTAAGCACTATTGTGAAGTTTGGTGTGATTTTTGGAAGCGTTTGCAAAAAATGTTGTTGCTGATCCAAAATGGTTTTGAGGTTTTTGTCGACCTAAAAATGTTTTCATTAGGCGTAAAAGTAGTTTTTGGAGAGCTCGTTTCGAATAGATAGTTTTTCATATATCGCACATTAAAATTGGATTTAAAACGACCAAGTTATAGCTAAATGAAACTTGAAACATTTTTCGACAAAACCGGATGAATAGTGTGCTGATGTGAATAGTAAAATGAGTTTTCGGACACTTTCGAACATTTTAGACTTTCTAAACACTAGCGAAACATATAGTAACACATACCTATTGATTATTATCATTTAAAGACGTCGTTAACATATTTTAGGAAAAGCGAGAAAGTTACTAAAAATAGTAAGTTTGGTAAAAATTTAGCCAAACGGACATAAAAGTTAAGCGATTAAGGCTAGTTAATGCGTTTGGAAAATATGGAAACTTAACAAATATAGGGGACGGTTTTAACGTTTTGAAACTAAAAACTTTCCTAAAATAGAAACTTTCTAAAAATAGTAATTTTTGGTTAAACGTCGAAACTTAACGAAAAACTATATGATTTTATTTCGTCATAATTTGATAATCAAACTAAAGCAAACACACATGGATGTCTTTTGGTGATGAACATATTGTGCAATTCTTGGCATACTTTTCGTGTTTCTAAGATGCGTTATTATTCTAGGTCGCGACTAGATTTCTATATCATCTTTTACTTGCGTGATTATCATTTGCTCATTTTTGCTAAGGTAAGTTCATAGCCCCATGTCTTACTACTTTTACTTTACTATTTTGAGGTGAGTGATAAGTGTAAAATACACATATCTGTTTATACCAAAAATATCCCTAAATGTCCCAAAACAGACTAAAAATGGCAAAAATATACTTGTTTTTGTGTTTTGTGTGTGCAGGTACGGATATATCAAAAATCACAGGAAAACCGTCAAAAACGGGCAAACACGGACATGAGAACGGAAGAGCGTGCAAGAGCCGGAAGTCAAAGTCAAAAAGTCAACCCTCAGTCAAAGTCAACACTAGAAGACTAAGACCCCAAAGTTTCAAATTCAGTCCCTTAAGTTTCAAGAGATTACACAAATGGTCCTTGAAGTCTTAATGGGCCCTTTATACCTTAAAACCTCACCCAGCCCAAAACCCTAAAGCCCATTTCCCTTTTATAAAAGTCCAGGGACCAAATGTGCCAATTCTGAAAGTTGTAATACATTTGGATGTGTAACACTTTTACACTTCACAAAGAGAGGGACTTAAGTTGCCAAAAACTCAAAGTTTAAAAAGTTTTTACCCGTTTCAGTTAGAAAAGGGCGCCAAGATCACGCCACTATTCATCATCCCCTTCAATTCACCACACAGTCAAAAGCATAGGGCTTTTCCAAATTAAAGGGTGCATTAGTAAATTCATGAGGTCTACTTTAAGATGGCAAGGACAAATTGGTAATCTCAAAAGCTCTAATTGGTTCATTCAAAGTAATTAAGCCACGTGGATGAGTGAAAGCACAAGAGGAAGCTGAATTTTGCATTGGTTACACTCACACAAGTAACACAAGCTGTCACATCAAAGGATTGCCAGCTTGGCAATCCGTGTGACTAGCAATTGATCCAACGACTCAAATTCATCCTCCAATGATTGATGGAATGTACGGATGTGATTGGCAAGGGGCGTGGGAAGCACTCAAGGGGCTAGAAGGTTCAGCAGCAGGCTATAAAAGGCCCTCACTCACACACACATGTTCATCTTCTTTTCCCGTTTTAGAGTAGCTTAGTAGATTTTAGCTTAAATTTAGCTTATTGTAATTTCCTTTTAAAATTCAGTTGTAATTTTCTTTTAAATCATGTAATCAAGTTTATTTTAATGAAATCTAGTTTTACTCTTAAATACTTTGTCATAAGCTCTCATTTCTTCTTAAATGTTAAGCTATTGTTCTAATAAGCTAATACAAGCTCTTACTAGTCTATAAGCTAGCAATTGAGCTAAATCAGACCTTAATCTACTTAAGTCTTATAAACTAGTTTAAAACCTTAACTATTTTGGACCTAAAAGCTTTGGAAGGGGATTCAATCATGGAAGGAATCCCAAGGACTTTACTGGCTTATCTTAGGATAAGCCAGAGCTGTTGATAAGCTCATTTGAGCCCATGCTTCTGTTTAGCTGAAGCAAATGGTAAGTTTTCTTTTAAGTTCCCTTTGTCATTTAATTTGTAGCTTAAAACTGCCTATTTGCTTATTAGTAGTTTAGACTGCTTATCTAGTTGCTTAATTGAGCTTATTTGTGATTCATGTTTCTTATTAATCATGTTTTACTATTTGTTTTTAGCTAGTCTAGATTAGAGCTTAGTTTTTCATTGTTTGCCTTTAAAATTTTCAAAAACAAAAAAATTTAGATAGTATAAGAGTAGATCTTAGAATTTGGCTTATTAGGTTATGAATTTATGTTTATTAAGCTTGTTAAAAACTCATTAATATCTGGTATAAAGGTTTAGATAAATATATTTCAATTACTAAGCTAAATGATATCTGTTTAGTAGTATAAGGGGTGTTTAGGATAAGCTACTTTGACTTCAATAAGTCAAAGGTTTTTGTGCAATTTGATTGACTTAGCTTTAGTTTCACTTAAGATCATTAGGAGAATAGGTTTCACAAGTTAGTTTTTAAAATTAAAAGAGTTTGAGCTTATTTTTAGCCTTCCTGCACCAGGGGAATTCTTCCTTTGATTTTCACTTGTGCAAAATTTTGAACCAAGCCATCTAAGGCTTGGTTCTTGATTGTTATGTGTTTATACACACTTAACAAGAGTGTTTAGTGTAGGTTTAACCTCACTAGGTTACCCTGCACATTTGGTTTGGTTTTTGCTAGTTGCATCAGCAGTACTAACAAGTAGTTAGTACTGCTGAACTTTTAGTCTTATTTAAATTAGTAAATCTAGGATTTAGGATCTTCAATTTTAGTAGCCTTAAGTTTAGTCATAGTTTAAAATAGATTAAGTCTTATTTACTATTTTATAGCTTAATGGATTAGGGGCATTTAGCTTTAAAGTTTTCATAAAACCTGAAAAATCCAAAAACAGCAGTTTTAAATCTTAGCTCTTAATTTTTAATTTCTAGCTTATAGTAGTTGATTTTATAATTGAATTCCATAATTCTTAAGTTGATTGTTAAGTTCTATTAAGCTCAGCTCCTGGCTTAGCTTATTAAGCTCTTTAGCTTTTCTTAATTTTGAGTTTTTAGTATTGCTTTCTGAGTTTGCAGTTTTTAGCATTAATTTTAGTGGCTTTTAGTGTTTCTTGTTTAGCTAGCTTATTAGGATTAGCTTATGCATGTCTTAGGGATTCTAGAATAGCTTTTGGTTTTGCCAATGAGCTTATAAAGAAGCTTGTGCAAGCTTATAAGTCCAAACAAGCAGTTTGAGTTCAAAAGCTCCCTTTCTGAAACAGCTTATTCATAAGCTGTTTTCAGAGCTTATTTGTCATCTTCAGACAAAAAGTGTAGTTTTAAAGTTGCTTTAAATTAGTTCCTTTACAAGTTCCAATATTCAGTTTTGTAAAAAAATCAAAAAAATAAAAAAATAAGCAAAAAGGGGTTTGCCTGCCTCGAACCCACGACCTCACACTCAACAACCATACGTCTTAACACTTTGCTACAATAGCTCATCCATTCACCTTTTCCCTAATTTAATACTTATAGTCGTTTTCATTTCCTTTATAAATAATAAGCCGTAGCATAATAAGCTGTTTCTACAGCTTATTTGATAAGCTGTGCTTATCCTTTCATTTTTCATTTAATCTTTGTTACTTTTTAGATTTTTCCTGATTTTTTGGTAATTTTTCATTAAGTAGATTATTTTAAATCATTTTTCGAAAGTTAAAATCTTAGAAAATACATAAAAAATAGAAAAAAGTTTCAGAAAATTACAAAAAAATAGTTTTTAGTCTTATAAAAAATAGCTTTAGGTTTACATTAAGAAAAATCAATTTCACCACTTTTAGATTTTAAATTTCATTTTTAGGCTTTTATTTTTTAATTTTAAAAAATAGGATTGTAATTTTAAAAAATAGTTAAAAAGAATGTTTTGTCTTTATTTTTATAGTATTTTAGACTTTTCTAAGCTTAAAAATTATTTTTCCCAATTTTTAGGACTTTATTTGCTATTTTCTAGGATTTAATTAGATTTAAATAGTTTTCAATTCATAAAAAATTCAAAAATAATCAAAAAAATGTTTTTCTTTTTCTTAAAATTTTCTTTTGTCCTAATTTAGGTTTAGAAATTTATTTTACATTTTTAGGAGTTAAATTTAGTTTATTTACTTATTTGTCGCTTTTAATCGCTCCCGTTAATTTGTTTAAGTATTTAATAGCTTTTAATTGTTTATTTGAATTGTTGCTTTTAATTAGTAGTTATAGAAACTCAAAAATATCTTTTCTCTCATTCAAATCATAATCCGAGCTAAAACGTGGTTTCAATTTCACAAGTCGTTAGGGAAACGACCCGGGTGATCATATTTCCCGGTTAAATATACGTATTATTTTATATTATATATATATCTTTTAAGAGTGAATTTTCCTTAGGGAATTTTCTTAATTGCTCTTTTGGAATTATATTATATTATATATTTTTGCGTGTATAAAATTAACATCAAACTCCAAGAGAGGTCCTGAGTTCACGTGGGAACGTGAAGACCAATTCAAGAAGAAATACCCGCACCTCTTCACCAAGACCGCGCCATCGTCAAGTGCCGCGCAGTAAGCCTTGAGGACAAGGCTCATCTAACGAGGGAAGACTATAACACCCCGTGTTTTAGGGTCATTGACGTCTGGTATGTGCTTAATTACACATACCTTTTTCCATAAAAAACGGACTTAAATGACCAAAAACAGACAAAAAACTGCCAATATATGTTTGTTTTGCATTTGTGTTGTGCAGGAAACGGATATTCAGAAAAGGACGAAAAACAAAGCCAGAAACGACAAAACTGAGCACGAAATGGAAAAGTGTGAGAAGACGAAGTAAAATCAAAGCCAAAGAGTCAATCAAGCCAAAAAGTCAACAGAAAAGTCAAATAGTCAAAGTCAACCCCGACAGAGTCAAAGTCAGCTCTGAGAAACTGAAGCAGAAAATACAACTTGAGGGACCAAATGCCAAATCCCTAAGTGTGGAATTTGCAATTAATTCAAAATACAAGTAGAAGGGCATTCCTGCCAACCCCCTAACCTTGTATTATTCAAGGACTACATTTGCAATAACACATATATCTCTGAGGGACTGAAGTTGACAAACCCCCAAAGTTTCAACACTACAAGGACGTGTGATGCAACTACACATATATGGTTGAGGGACCATTTTTGCCCCATCTCCAAACCTTTACCCTGTCACCCCAAACCTGTTTATAACAGGTTTTCCCGCCAAAAACCTTACCCAAAACCCAAAGCCACTCACGGGTATCCCCATCCTTTTACCCGGCACCTCAAAAATCCCTGGATAAACATTTTCCCCCTCCTCCACTAAGCCTTCCCCACTCCCTAGAACCCTCATCCACGCTGGCAATCCCCCTTTTTACAATAAAAAGCACAATCGATGGCTATGATGATTTGGTAAAAGAAATGATGGCTGGGATTTGTCTTAGATCACTCTCACATAACAAAAACACTTCGTTTTTGTGTCTACAAAGAAGCACAAGAAGGAAAGAGAAGAAAAAAGACCAAGACTTAGTTTATAGTATAAATAGGGCCTTGTGTAGCTTAATGTAGAATCGAACTTTTAATTTTTATGTTTTCAGTTTATTTACCACTTAGTGTAACTGTTCTTTCAAGTTTTTAGTAGATTTCCAAGTTTTAATGAAAAGTCAATCTTAATTCAAATTCTTGTGTTTTTATTCAACCACAAATTTAAGTTTTATGAGCTTATATGAAAGAAGAAGAAAAGGAAGCAAGGTATGAAAATGGGTCAGAAATGGAATGGCATTGGGTTTGTTATGATGCAGAATTATGTTGGACTTAGGGTTTTTTAGGATTAGAATCTAGGTTCCTTTTCATTGGACTTTTTGTAAGTTTTCATTTTTAATTTTCTGCATTTTTTTTATATTACTGTAGCATTGCTTTTTCAGCTTATTGTTGCTTATTTCCTGTCTAATTTGTGCTTATCTATGCTCATTATCCGCCCCCCCCCACTCCAATGCTTTAGATATCTGTCTTTGGAGACACCCTAGTTTAAATCTCCAAAAATTAGCTTTAAAAGTCTCTTTTTGAAAAATAAAGAAGTGTTTGGCACAAGCCTAAAATGGGTTAAAAATAAACTTGTAATGGGTTGTGGTCACTTGTGGCCTACTTAGCTCGCTCTTGTATGCAATTTGAGATCTGATTTGCAAAAAGTTTAAAGTTGTTAAAAATTTTGTTTTCGAGTCCCTCTTGCTTATCCTGTCCAAACTGTTAGAAGTAAAGAACAACGTCAAATAGCTTATTTGTTAAGCAGGCTTTACCAGCTATTTAACCTTGTTTTAAGTCCCATCTTAGTGTCTAAATTAGTATCCAAAAGTGTTTTTAGTTATCCTTTTCCTTAAGTCAAATTCTGTCAAAAAATTGTCAAGTTATTTTCCATAAAAAGGGCTCATTTTCATTGTGTACACAAAAAACCAGCAGGTTTGTAATGGATCTTAGCTTTTGATATTTTGATAGATAGCTCCCCTCAAGCTATTTTTAATCTGTTTTGCCTTAACTTTCAGTTTAGAGCTTATTTGACAGCTTATTTATAAGCTGTCAAATAAGACCCCTTTTGTTTTGTCAAACCTCCCTGGTGCTAGGCAGTGGTTTTCAAACCACTTATTTTGACTTATTTGTTAAATTTAGTTTAAGTAAAGTGCATTTTCAGAAAGCCCATAAGCTCTTTAATAAGCTTTAGGAAGCTCAGACCTTAGGAGGCCCCCTAGCTAGCTCATTTTTAAGCCATAAATAGCTAGATTTGTCATTATGTATGCAGTTTAGGATTTATAGTTTGAATGGTATTGTAGCTTATTTGCTTTAGGCCTTAGGGGTTTAATCTTGTTTTTACTAGATCATTCTCGCGTGTATGTTAATCTTAGTTTGCTCTTTTTTTTGCCTTTTAAAATTTTTTTATATTGTTTTCTTGTGCTTATTTAAGCTAGCAGCATTAAATTTTAAAACTAGCAGGACTAACTTTAAAGTTAGAACTGCTAGGTTCATAAGCTCATTTGTGGCTTATTTTGAGGTGCTTATTGGTGTTTCAAACCCCAAAATAAGTGGGGCTTATTGAAGCTTATTGGCAAATCACCAAGGCTGTGGGCCCCACTTGGCCTCAAGAACAGCTTAAGGAGCTTAAAATTAAGCCCCAAAAGCTGTCCCAACTGTTTGCAAAACAGTTATAAGCCCTTTGGCTTATTCCATTTTTTTCCTTGCTTGTTTTTGATTTTAAGCTGTTCATTTGTGCTTATTAGGTTGGCCTTAAGCAATTTTGACCCCATTAGTATAGTTGTAGCTTATTTGAGCTTATTTAGTTTAAAAAATTCTAAGTCTTAGTTAAAAAATTGTGCAAAAAGCTTAACTGTCTGCTTTTAAGCTCATTTTCCAGCTTATTTATAAGCTTTTGTAAAAACTTGTAGTTATAAAAATTGCTTATTTATAAGCCCTTTTTAAGTTTATAAAAAAAAATTTGAAAAAAAAAATATTAAGGGGAAAGCCAAGGCCCCGGGTGAGCAAGACTCGAACCCGGGACCTCAAAGCCTTCAACCTTACTAAACCCCAACACATACCGCTGTGCTACAATAGCTCATCCGGTAGTGGTGTTCAAGGTTTAATATTTAAGGGTGTTTTTGGCTTAAGGCTTTCAGCCCTTTGTGGGCTTATTCCAGCTTATTTAATAAGCTGGTCTGGCTTATTTTATTTTTCCTAGGACTCTTTTAGTGTTTTTGAATTTCTGTAATTTTTTTAGATTTTTCCATTAACGTTTAGTATTTTTTATAATTTATTTTCTTTAAAAACTTAAAAAAATCATAAAAATTAAAATATTAATCAGAAAAATATAAACTTTTTTTTTAAAATTTTCTGTTTTCATATATTTTGTAGGAAAAATATAAAAGGTTCTGTAGGATTAATTTTTCAAAAATTTTCTTTTTAAAGAACGGGGTTCGTCCCCGTTTTTGTTTTGACTCGTTTTTGGGTCAAACGACCTCCGTTTTTAGTCTAGTTTTTTTTAAACTTCGTTATTTGTCATTTAGAATCTATTTTAGCTTTTAAATTTGTTCTAGGGTTTAATTTAGAAAATTTAGGTTTTTAGCCCTCGTTTTTCATGCCCGTTTTAGGTTTTAAGTTATATAGCTTTTGCTTTTAAGTTTTATTTAATCGTTTTTGTATATTTAATTGGTAGAAATAGAAAACCAATCCTAATTTAGTCATATTCAAACATCGTTCATCAATTCGTCATTCGATTTTCCATTCAAGCCTCGTTGGGACTTAACGACCCGGGAAAACTCTACTTCGGGTGATCCAATATATTTTATTTTGTGAATTATTAACCAATCCCTGGTCAAGGGTATTGGGTTGATTGTTGCTTATATATTATATATATATTATTGACGAATCAATTTTTGGCGCCGCTGCCGGGGAGGTGAAAAACGATTATCGTTACTTTTGACAATTTGTGTTTGAATCTGTGAATATTTTCTTCTATAAAAATATAAAAAGTACAAAAATATTTTTCGTTTTCTTTTATTAGTATAATTATCATATAAAAACAAAAGAAAACCCAAAAAAAAGAAATAAAATTCACAAATTGGTAAAAATACCAAAATATAATATTCTCAATTGAGGTATCTATTTTCTGCATAATAAAACTTCCGGTGAACATGTTGTACCAACTCGAACTAAGATTTAAAACTTGCCATTTGTGTCTCTTACGACGTACGGCTCACCTCGATTTGATTAACAAACTAAAAGTGGGTATAAGGAGGGTTGTTCCGAGGAACTACGACCCGAAAGGAGAAATAAGCTTCGCGCTATTCCTACTCATCCTCGTTGTGCGTTTTCATTTTGAGAGGGGTACCGTGAAGTAAGTAGATATCATTGGTAGAAGTTGTCTTATTGTCTATTTTCCGTTACAATCAATTGTGAATAAATCATTAAAAAACCAAAAAAAATAGTGTAAATTTTCTTTTTATATTTCTGTTTTGTGCATGCGCACTTCGGTCTGTCAAGCCCGTAAACCGTCGACAACAACAAGTCCGACGCAACTTCTGTTGAATCACCAAATCTTGAGAAAAACAAATAACAATCAAGAAAACTTTCAATCCTCCCATAGTTACGATGGACTCGTATAAATCGAACTATGGCGCAATTACTCGAAGCACCCACCGAGGGTTACGAGGATGCGATCGTTGTTCCCGAAATGACAGCGAACAACTTTGAGATCAAGCATGGTTTACTTAATCTTGTTCAAAACAAGCAATTTTTTTGACATGATAAAGAAGACCCACATGCTCACATTCGATATTTCAACAAGATCACTTCTACGATGCAGTTCCCGAACGTCCCGAGTACGTCAGTTAAGCTTATGCTTTTCCCATTTTCCCTCGAGGGAGCAGCCCGGATTTGGCTTGAAAAAGAGCCCCCTCGATTGATTCTTACATGGGATGATCTTGTTTCGAAATTCATTAACAAATTCTTCCCTCCCTCTAAAACAACAAATCTTCGAAATGAAATCACAAGATTTCAACAAAAATTTGATGAAACGTTTTACGAGGCATGGGACCGATTCAATGATCTTCTCAGGGGATGCCCGCATCATGGGTTTTCAGAATTGCATCAACTCGATACATTCTATAATGCCCTAAATTCGAATGATCAAGATTCATTGAACTCCGCTGCGGGTGGTAAGTTCTGGATAAAAAATGCTCTGAAGAATGCCTAAAATCGTCGAGTAGCAATGTCCAAAGTTCGGTTCAATCACGAAGCAAGACCATTGTTTTCCAAAGTGAGTAACGAGCTCTTTCTACCAGCAGTTTCATTTCCTGATGTTGCTGAGCTGAAAGATATGGTAGGAGCATTGATTCTCGTATAGAAAAACCAAACAGCTCCGGTAAAAAGCGGTTGAGCCCAAAGTTGTGTAATTGTGGGGGTGGTCATTTTCCAAAAATTGTCCAGCACACCGATTGGCAACATTGTACGTCGTGACAAATATCCAAGAGTATGTGTCACAAGCCGCTGCGGCAAATTTCAACCAAGGAAATACCGGTTACCGACCTCAGATGGTTGCAAATCAAATTCGACCTCCCGGTTTTCCTCCAATCCAAAAGCAAACATAAGGAAATAATCCAAACAATTTCAGATCGGGAAACAATTACAATCAAACCGATAGGGAAGACAATTTAACAAAGCCAAATTTTATCCGGGGTTTTTTTCGCCCCCTCGGTTAATAGCCACAGCTTATCAAGCTCCAGTTCCTCAGACACATAGTGTGTCCATAAACTGATTTTTGACAAATCGTCAAGGCTAATGATGCTAGTTTGAGGAACATGCAAAACCAAGGCCAAACCATAGTAAAACCCAAAATGGCAATTTAACGGCATGCTTTCCAAGTTTGTGACCTTCTAATACTGCATTTACTTTCAGGTTCGGGAAAACTCTTCCCGGGTATTCACCATTACCAACCCGAAGGGAGAAGATTTGAAAGGGTATCCACCTACCCGAAGTGGTGTTGCATTCAGGACCCGCGATTCATTCTACTTCATCTTCTCCTCCGATAAGGTGATGAATGTGATACGAGGGTTACCAAAGGACACGAGATGCTTACCTATAATAACGGAAGCACAGAAGACGTCCAACCTCCGGTAGTTCAAGTCCAATCTCAAAATCCAATCTCTGAGCCCGATGTTGATCCCGTTAGTGCTCCGATGCCTGACCAACGAACATCAATTCCATTTCCTTCAAGATGAAATAATGAAAGGCGCCGTGAAAAAGCTAACGATTAATTTTGAAGAAATTCTATGAAATCTTTAGGGATTTGAGTTGAAAATTAGCTTTACAGATGCGCTTGGACCCTTATGCGAAATTTGCCTCGACTCTAAAAACATTAATCGGAAACAAAGAGAAGTTGAGTGAAATGGCTAGAACTCCATTGAACGAGAATTGCTCAGCAGTCATCCTAAATAAGTTACCGAAAAAACTTAAGACCTAGCCGATTTCTTGTATTCCATGTTGAACTTTATGGGATTAATGACATGCAACGCCTTGGCCGTATCTCGACGGCAAGAATTAATCTTATAGCCATATTGCCGTTTGGAAAGATCTCTCTCTTCCCGAACTAACCCCAACTTGCATGACGCTAGAGCTAGCGGACCGTTCAATCACTGAACCGATCGGTATCGCCAAAGATGTTCGTTTAATGGTGGGAAAGTTCCAGTTTTAAGCGTGTTTTTGTCGGTCGTAGATTTTGAGCAGACCCCAAGTACTTTAATTCTCAGGGAAGTTTCTTAAAGACCAGTGTGCATTAATAGATGTTTACGAAGGTGAAATAACCCTTTGTGTTGGCAAAGAGGCCATCACATGTGTCAAATTGGACCATAACTTCGATGTGTACACGGTCTAATTACAATCATATGACGGCAAAACCGAATCGACGTCATTGAATTGGCATGTGAAGAATACTCGCAAGAAGTTCTAGGTTTTTCTGATTCAGTTGCATACGGTAATCCTTCTCCGGATTACGATCCAATTGTTTCAAATTCTTCACCAACACTAACTCCCTTCGGGGATAGTGATTTTCTCCTTCTCGAAGAAGCAAATGCTTTTATAGCTATCAATGACGAGCCAATTTCACGGGAAATTGATGCTACTTACTATGATCCAGAGGGTGACATTCTTATTCTGGAAGCACTTCTCAATAGTGAACCGTTACCTCCTCTTCCGAATCATAAAGATTATTCACCCGGAATCCGGGAAGAACTTAAAGTTGTTGAAGCTAAAACCGTTAAATCATCATTTGATGAGCCTCCCGAGGTTGAACTTAAGGACTTGCCACCTCATTTAGAATACGCATTTCTGGAAGGCGGGGAGACAAGTTACCCATCTATAATTGCGAAAGACTTGAAGGATGGAGGAATGGCAGCTCTTATCAAGGTTCTAAAGTCCTACAAGCGAGCCATCGCTTGGAAACTCTCCGATATCAAGGGTGTTGATCGAGAGTTTTGTACTCACAGAATCCTTATGGAAGAGGACTACGAACCAACAGTTAAGAGTCAAAGACGGGTAAACCCAAAGATCCACAACGTCATCAAAAAAGAGGTTGAAAAACTTCTTGACGCCGAATTAATTATCGATCTACTGACAGTTCCATGGGTAAGCAACGATATATGTGTACAAAGAAGGGTGGCATAACCATCGTCAAGAATGATGATAATGATTTGATACCAACTCGATTGGTCACGGGATGGAGAGTGTGCATTGACTATAGAAAGTTAAATGAGGCCACCCGAAAAGACCACTTCCCATTACCCTTCATGGATCAAATGCTCGAAAGACTTGATGGAAACCAATACTATTGTTTCCTCGATGGCTTCTCGGGTTATTTTCAGATTCCTATTGACCCAAAGGATCAAGAGAAGACAACATTCACTTGCCCATACGGAACGTTTGCCTATCGCCGCATGCCTTTTGGGCTATGCAACGCACCCGACACGTTTCAACGATGTATGATGGCAATCTTCCATGACATGATCAAAAAAACAATGGAAGTGTTCATGGATGACTTCTCGGTCTTCGGAGATTCTTTCTCTACACGCCTATCTCATTTAGAAAAAATGTTAAAACGGTGTGAAGACACCAATTTGTCCCTAAACTGGGAGAAAAGCCATTTTATGGTGAAGGAAGGCATTGTTCTTGGACACAAAATCTCTAAGTCGGGAATTGAGGTCGATCGTGCTAAAGTAGAAGTTATAGCCAAGCTCCCTCACCCGACCACTGTCAAAGGTGTCCGTAGTTTTCTTGGGCATGCCGGTTTTTACCGACGTTTCATACAAGACTTTTCAAAAATTGCCCGTCCAATGACCCACCTGCTTGAAAAAGAGACTCCATTTTTCTTCTCAAAAGAGTGTATCGATCTTTTAGAATACACTTAAGAAAGAAAATTGACCAGGTCCCAATTTTGATTGCTCCCGACTAGGACTTGCCCTTCGAACTAATGTGTGATGCAAGCGACTTTGCAATTGGGGCAGTCCTAGGGCAACGAAAGACAAGCATTCCACCATTACTATGCAGCAAGACAATGATGAAGCTCAAGCACACTACACTACTGACCGAAAAATGAATTACTTGCCGTTGTATACGTTTTGGAGAAAATTTCCGGTATATCTCGTTTGTCCAAAGAGCATGTGTATACCGACCATTCTGCTATAAAGTAGTTCTTTCTGTAAAAAGGGTATGCTAAGGCAAGGATGATGCGGTGGATTCCTTTTTGCTCCAACGAATTCGATGTGAGAGTGAGACGCAAAAAAGGAGCAAAAAATCTAGCCGCCCGACAATCTCTCCTAGACTTGAGAACCCTCTCACCAAAATCGGAGTTCTCGAGAATCAAGAATATTACAGAACACATTTTCCACTCTCGAGAAACTCTTTGGTTCGGTTGCTCTTCGTGATGATAATACCCCATGGGTTGCCGACTTTGCAAACTACCATGCGGGGAACTTCATTGTCAAGGGAATGTCATCCTAACAGAAAAATAAGTTTTTCAAAGATGTCAAACATTATTTCTGGGACGACCCCTTTCTATTCAAGATCTGTGCTGACCAAGTAATTAGGCGTTGTGTTTCGGGGCAAGAAGCTTTTGACATTCTTAAAGCTTGCCACAGTGGACCCACCGGGGGACACTACGGTGCCAATTACACCGCTAAAAAGATCTTCGATTCGGGATTTTATTGGCCCACAATCTACAAGGATGCCCATGATTGTCACCGCATGTGACATTTATCAACGTCTCAAGGCAAATTTCGGGCAACGTGATGAGATTGCCACAAAAAACTCTATCAAGTTTGCGAAAATCTTTGTACGCTGTGGGGCATTGATTTTATGGGGGGGGGTTTTTTTATTGGGGGGTTATTTTTTTTTTTGTCCCGTCTTCAAGAGGGAACAAATATATACTCGTGGCAGTCGATTACTTATCAAAATGGGTTGAAGCGAAAGCGCTCCCCACCAATGATGCCCGAGTTGTTTGCAAATTTCTTAAATCTCTCTTCTCCAGATTTGGTGCCCCTCGTGCAATCATAAGTGATCGCGGAACCCATTTTTGCAATGACTCCAAATTTTCAAAGGTCATGCTTAAATACGGAGTCACTCATCGTCTCTCCACCGCGTATCACCCACAAACAAGTGGGCAAGTTGAGGTATCAAATCGTGGCTTAAAACGAATTCTTGAAAGGACCGTGGGCGAAAATCGTGCCTCTTGGTCGGACAAACTAGATGACGCTCTTTGGGCCTTCCGTACAGCTTACAAAACACCCACGGTGTACTCCGTACCAAGCTTGATATGGGAAAGGCATGTCGTCTACCGATGAGTTACGAGCAGACAAAGCTTACTGGACCTTAAGCATACTCAAACTTTGATTAGATCAAAACCGCGGGGTGATCACAGAAAAGTTCAGCTGAACGAAACTTAATGAACTTCGTGATTCATGCCTATGAAAAATCCTTTAATTTTACAAGGTAGAAAACAAAGATGAATCATGGACTCCAGATCTAGAAAAATAGCATTTTCAACGTCGGTGGAGCCGAAGTCCTCCTCTTTACTCTTGATTGAAGATTTTCAGGGCAAAACGTATAAGACCCGCTGGAGTGCGGACCATTCACGTGACCACAACAGTTTTTCTATATTGCACTTTCGAGTTATCCAAAGACTCCGGGGACAAACTTCAGAAAGTGAAAGGTCATCGTTTGAAGCGCACTACTTTGGAGGAGACTTACCAACCTGAGGTAGTCCCGGATCTCTAGGACGTTCCCCTATGGACAATAAATTCGGGACGGGTCAAGCATAGGACCTTAAACAGAGCGCTTCTCGTGGGAGGCAGACCCATGCTTATCAGAAATAGTAGTAGTAATAAGTGTATTTGTGTGAGGAGGCTTACATTCTTCATTACCCGGTGTTCTTTGTCCGTGTTTTGTGTGCTTTGTGTTGTATGTCCAGGAGTTCCCGGATTTGGTGAAGACTCTCGTGTCTCTCAGTTTTACCCTTCATCCAGACAAGAGTTTCACTCCTCAGCTTCATTTTGGCTCACTTAATAAATAGGCCTTAGATTTAGTAGGTACCCCCTTTAAAAACATCGAGGCGATGTTTCGTTCTAGTATGGGGGGGGGGCTGGAATCTTCGATTTGATTTGCCTGCAGCCGTTGTATCACGTATCCAGTTTTTCCACCAAAATTTTTGCAAATAAACAAAAAAATGAAAAAATTTAATAATTGTTTCAAAAAATAAAATAAGTGTTTTGTCACGTTTTTACGTTGCCTAATTTTATGGGTAGAATGAGTGAAGAATTTTGACTCGATCGGGCGTGTTGAGCCTAGCTTTGTTCCTTAACCATTTATTAAACGAAGAGTTTTATAGGCTAAGCTTTCTGCGGATTTCCTCTCTTATTATGGATTTTAAATTTGCGAAGAACGGAAAATGATAGTATTACTTACAAGTAGATGCTAAACAAGGATTATTTTTAATCTTAAAAGCTTATAAGTGTAACTGTGTAGCCTGTTTCTCCCACAAGCTGTCTTCACGCTGGGACTAATAAATGTGCTCAATTTTGCTTTAACTTTAAACCGACATTTCTAAAAAGAAAGCTCTTTCGGAAACAAAAATACTTCATCTTAGGCTTCAGCTTTTATACTAGAGTTTCTAAAACGAAATTTTCTCTATTACGAAAATATGTTGGCAAATTATATATAGTATATATAATAATATATATATATATATATATATATATATAAATATGAGCTGGATAAAGGTTTACTGCTATCTTGCCGGCTCCAACCGATGTTGCAGATTCAAAACAAGGCACTAGTGATGATTATTGAATGACTCAAAGTGCATTCGTAACGTGGTTATCAATAGAAACTGTCGTTCTAGAACCTAAGTCACTACATCTTGTCGGAGGCGTGGCCGATGTTGTAGTCATGTAAATGATGGCGGTATTATAGTATGTATATAGCAATAAATGAAAATTTAATGGTTAAGATTTCTTTTTCTAAACTCAAGTATAATTTTGAACTAAGAATAACTTGCTTTAAGACTTCAAAAGTTGTTGGTTGCCGTCGGTAGATTATTTCGATTAAGTATTCTCCGTGGGGTGTCAAAAACCTGGGCACTTAGCTGATGAGGCTGGGACGTTCCGAGAAGAAAGGTCGTTACATGGAATAATCGCACCAATGAGATCATTAAATTTTTGATGTTTGCGTGCTTTGAGTAGTATTGTTTATTTAACGGTAAATCTAAGAAATTCGGCCTAAAAGGATGGAGTATCCCGCTATTACATTGCGAACATTTCTGTGGGATCTCAACCTTGATACCTAAGTTGAACTCGGCGGCGGGGGGGGGGTGGGGGGGGGGATGGATCTATCGAGAATATGCTGGTTGGTGGGTGATCTAGTCTTTTCCCCAGATTTCTTCAGAAATATCGTTATGCACATAAAACTATGTTATTCTCTAAAATTTGTCGATCTAAAATTTTACTTTAAAAATAAGCACAATCATCTATTTGAATAAATTGTCGGAGCAAAAGTTGACAAGTCGTAGTTATAAGTAGTGTTAGATTTTTACTTGTGTCCACCCCCTTTCCCCTAAAACCACAAGTATATATAACCTTAACGGATGATTTCGTTTTTACGCTTAGCTTGGGGCTAGTGAAAAATCAGAGACGATGAATTTATCCATTCGGACATCCGTAGATCATTTCTATGGGCGCTTCTCATTCTATGATCCCATATGATTAATAAAGGGAAGTCAAACAGGTAGTCAGAAAAGAAAAAAGGAGAAAATCTAAAAATATTAGGGAGTAGTAGTGTACAGATAAAAAATGGTTGAAAACGGGACTCTTAAATGACCACAAACAGACAAAAACTGCCAAATATATGTTTGTTTTGCATTTGTGTTGTGCAGGAAATGGATATTCACAAAAAGGACGAAAATCAAAGCCAAAAAGTCAACAGAAAAGTCAAATAGTCAAAGTCAAAGTCAACCCCGACAATAGTCAAAGTCAACTCCGAGAGACTGAAGCAGAAAATACAACTTGAGGGACCACAAATGTCAAATCCCTAAGTTGTTGCAAGGATAAAAGGACTACAAGGGTTGAATTTGCAATTTACTTAAAATACAAGTAGAGAGGGCAAAACTTCCAAACCCTCATACTTGTATTAAAAAAAGGACTGACTTTGCAAAAACCCTATATGAGTTGAGGGGGCTTTCTTGCCAAACCCTCAAACTCATTTAACCACAAGGACCATGGATGCAACACCCCTATACAACTTGGGGGACCTAAGTTGCCAAACACCCAAACCTTTACCCTGTCACCCCAAACTTGTTTATAACAGGTTTTCCCGCCATAACCATAACAAATCCCAAAACCCGTGACTCTTTCCTTCTCCCCAAAACACTCAACCTCCACGAATTATCCAGACAAAGACTTCATTCCCCCTCCACTAAACCCATTGCCAAGTTGGCAATCCCACAACTACCAAGGACTAAACCCACGGCTGTGATGAAGTTTAAAGAATCACAATGAGCTTTTAGGAAATTTAGCTTATTTTGAGCTTTTTAAAGCTTATTTTCAAATCTGCTAAAAAGTCCCCTGGTGCAAAAGCCCGAACACACCCTTTGAAGCTCTCACAAGGAAAGCACAGCTGCAAAAACCATACAAAAGAAGAATTGCCGGCTATAAATATGGGGGGGAGGACCATTTGTAGCCATTAAAGCATCTATGCAAAACTTTACTTAATTTTACTTTCATTGTCATTTATTTAAGTGATTTCAGATTTTACTTTCAGCTTTGTAATCAATTTCAAGTTTAATGAGAATTTGAGGTATTTAAAGTTAAAAATCCAAACTTTTTCCAAGTCTTAACTTATTTAATTGTGTTTAATTGTGTTAATAAGCTCTCACTTAAAGCTTATTAATAAGCTGTCTTTATTAATCAACCTAAAAAAGTTAAGTAGTAACAAGAAAAGTCACAAAAAATTCACCCAAAACACCACAGCTTATTTTATGATAAGCCGGATATGGATGGGCTTATGGACTCACTAGCTTGTAAACATCAAGCTAACTTGTTGCTTAAGCTCTAAGACAGTATAAGCCTTTTTAGAGCTAAGGCTTTGGTAAGTTCTTTTTCCTTCAAGTCAAGCCAATTTCCTGCATTTGCTTGGAGCTTGGGTCAATATTGGAAGGACCTATGGGTTTATGATGCAGAATTATGTTGGACTTAGGGGTTTTTAGGATTAGAATCTAGGTTCCTTTTCATTGGACTTTTTGTAAGTTTTCATTTTTAATTTTCTGCATTTTTTTATATTACTGTAGCATTGCTTTTTCAGCTTATTGTTGTTTATTTCCTGACTAATTTGTGCTTATCAATGCTCATTATCTATGCTTAGATATATGTCTTTGAGACCCTTAGTTTAAATCTCTAAAAATTAGCTTTAAAAGTCTCTTTTTGAAAAATAAAGGGGTGTTTGGCACAAGCCTAAAATGGGTCAAAAATAAACTTGTAATGGGTTGTGGTCACTTGGCCAACTTTGGCTAGCTCTTGTATGCCAATTTGAATCTGATTTGCAAAAGTTTAAAGTGTAAAATTTTTGTTTTCAAGTCCCTCTTGTTATTCTCAAAACTGTTAGAAGTTAAAAACCAAGTCAAATAGCTTATTTGTTAAGCTGGCTTTACCAGCTGTTTAACCTTGTTTTAAGTCCCATCTTAGTGTCTAAATTAGTGTCCAAAAGTGTTTTTAGTTATCCTTTTCCTTAAGTCAAATTCTGTCAAAAAATTGTCAAGTTATTTTCCATAAAAAAGGGCTTCATTTTCATTTACAAAAACCAGCAGGTTTTAATGAATCTTAGCTTTTGATTTTTTGAAAATAAGCTCCCCTCAAGCTATTTTTAATCTGTTTTGCTTTAACTTTCAGTTTAGAGCTTATTATATAGCTTATTTATAAGCTGTCAAATAAGACCCCTTTTGTTTTGTCAACCTCCCCTGGTGCTAGGCAGTGGTTTTCAAACCACTTATTTTGACTTATTTGTTAAATTTAGTTTAAGTAAAGTGCATTTTCAGAAAGCCCATAAGCTCTTTAATAAGCTTTAGGAAGCTCAGACCTTAGGAGGCCCCCTAGCTAGCTCATTTTTAAGCCATAAATAGCTAAATTTGTCATTATGTATGCAGTTTAGGATTTATAGTTTGAATGCTTATTGTAGCTTATTAGCTTTAGCTTAGGGTTTAATCTTGTTTTTACTAGATCATTAGGTGTAAGTTAATCCATTAGTTGCTTTTTCTTTATTTTCTTGTGCTTATTTAAGCTAGCAGCATTAAATTTTAAAACTAGCAGGACTAACTTTAAAGTTAGAACTGCTAGGTTCATAAGCTCATTTGTGGCTTATTTTAAGGTGCTTATTGGTGTGTCAAACCCCAAAATAAGTGGGGCATATTGAAGCTTATTGGCAAATCACCAAGGTTGTGGGCCCCACTTGGCCTCAAGAACAGCTTAAGGGGCTTAAAATTAAGCCCCAAAAGCTGTCCCAACTGTTTGCAAAACAGTTATAAGCCCTTTGGCTTATTCCATTTTTTTCCTTGCTTGTTTTTGATTTTAAGCTGTTCATTTGTGCTTATTAGGTTGGCCTTAAGCAATTTTGACCCCATTAGTATAGTTGTAGCTTATTTGAGCTTATTTAGTTTAAAAAATTCTAAGTCTTAGTTAAAAAATTGTGCAAAAAGCTTAACTGTCTGCTTTTAAGCTCATTTTCCAGCTTATTTATAAGCTTTTGTAAAAACTTGTAGTTATAAAAATTGCTTATTTATAAGCCCTTTTTAAGTTTATAAAAAAAATTTGAAAAAAAAAATATTAAGGGGAAAGCCAAGGCCCCGGGTGAGCAAGACTCGAACCCGGGACCTCAAAGCCTTCAACCCTTATAACCCCCAACACCACTACCGCTGTGCTACAATAGCTCATCCGGTAGTGGTGTTCAAGGTTTAATATTTAAGGGTGTTTTTGGCTTAAGGCTTTCAGCCCTTTGTGGGCTTATTCCAGCTTATTTAATAAGCTGGTCTGGCTTATTTTATTTTTCCTAGGACTCTTTTAGTGTTTTTGAATTTCTGTAATTTTTTTAGATTTTTCCATTAAGCTTTAGTATTTTTTATAATTTATTTTCTTTAAAAACTTTAAAAAATCATAAAAATTAAAATATTAATCAGAAAAATATAAACTTTTTTTTTAAATTTTCTTTTTTCATATATTTTGTAGGAAAAATATAAAAGTTTCTGTAGGATTAATTTTTCAAAAATTTTCTTTTTAAAGAACGGGATTCGTTCCCGTTCTTGTCTTGACTCGTTTTTGGGTCAAACGACCTCCGTTTTTAGTCTAGTTTTTTTTAAACTTCGTTTTTAGTCAAGTAGAATCTATTTTTAGTTTAAAAATTGTTCTAGGGTTAGAATTGCAAAATTTAGGTTTTTGAACCTCGTTTTTCGTACCCGTTTTAGGTTTTACGTTATTTAGCTTTCGTTTTTAGGTTTTATTTAATCGTTTTTGTATATTTAACTGGTAGAAATAGAAAACCAATCATAATTTAGTCATATTCAAACATCGATCATCAATTCATCATTCGATTTTCCATTCAAGCCTCGTTGGGACATAACGACCCGGGAATCATACTTCCGGTCACATATATATTTTATTTTGTGAATTATTAACCAATCCCTAGGTCAAGGGTATTGGGTTGATTGTTTGCTTATATACTATATATATATTATTGACGAATCAGGCACACACGTTAAGACACGAAGAGTACGTTTATTAAATATTTAATACATATACTCGTTTATATTTATTAAATACGAGGCGTTCGTACCCGTGCGTTGCACCGGGCTTGGTTTATGGGAAAAATTGGACTTTTATTTATGTGAACCATCATATAACTTCATAAGTGTTTATGGCGTAATGTTATAATTGCATAAATTTAAAGTCATAAATCAAACATGTTAGTTTTAAGAAAAAGACTCGGTCACCCCGTGTACTGTCTAAAATAGCATAGTTCGTAGTTGAATCGTAAGCGTATGACTTAT
>BQNB010086018.1:0-17584 GCA_026074375.1 Tanacetum coccineum | reverse complement strand
CACCGATGTCTTTAATTGTGTTAAAAGACTGGTTTTCACCCACATAACCAGTTTTTATGCGTTTTGTATTATAAAAACCTGTTTTTTTCAAGAAAACCAATCCCAATTCGTTCTATTCCCCATAGTTTTTGATCATAGGAATAGGGTTTTACATAACCAGTCTTTATTTGGGGGTGTTTATAGCATTTTGTGTAGTAGTGATATGAGCTAAAATCTAAATGGATTGAACATATTCTAAGTATTCCTCAATATGAGCTAATTAGCCTTATAGCGGTGTTTGGATGTGTTTTTCAGCATGGTTATTACATTGTGGTTACATACATCATAATCGTACAATCTAATACCCTAATGTAATCCAGTTTAACCTATTGTATATTAATATTATTGATGCAGGGAACAAGGATGACGAGGCGAGTGACCAGACTACATTCAAGCGATTAACGTTGGAGAAAGCTATTCCCCTTGATTGAATTGACCCATCTCAAGTATGAAAAGCTTTAAATGAGTTCACACAGAAGCTGACCTCAGCATCAGCCGATTTAGAGAAAGCTGAAGCCCAAATTGGAGTTGATGTTCATAGCGCTCTCAACTTTGCTTTTACAAGCTACAACGCGGTGAGTACTTTTTGAATTCTTTTTCTAACTCGAAATAAGAGTTTCTCTCTAATTCCTTTCTGCACTCGGGAAAACTTAAGTAGAACCTTTTTGCAATTTTTTCTAAATGTAGGGGTTAATACGTCACATTTGATATTTGATTATATAAAATCCACTTATCGATACTATGTAACAAAAGATGGAAAGACACGCCTTATTTCTAGCAAGCGATGTGTAAAATGGTGTGTTTTGGATGTTGGCCCGGGATCATTTGTTGTAGATGCTACAACGAGGCCGCATATTATGAATGGCCGTAACAAGAATATTCTGATGATACTTTATTCATCTGATTATTGAGACTAGATGTGTGGGATCAAACAGCCTTGAAACTCAAGGTGAATCATTTTTTCGAATACTTTATATACTACATTTTCTTTATATGAGTATTTATTTAAAAAATGCAGTTTTGTTCTTAACTTTTGCTTCTGTTTATAAAAGTGTGTCGTTTTTGCAAAATGGGAGAGAAAGCTCTTATTTTCAACCAAGTTGTAGGTTCATATGAACCTTTTTGAATCCTTGAGTGTAGGTTCTTAAGAATCGATCAACAAATCAAGTTGGTCCACGTCCTAAATATTCTCAGAACACGTTTGACTTGCTGACGACATTCAACATGGTTGACATGTAAGTTCCAATTGTAAATATATATTATTTACATGCTGCTGGGGTCATCACTTGCCTACGGTATCTAATAGTATTGCTTAGAGGTGATTTTTTGTTCATTATCTTATAATGTGGTCAACCTAAGTGTTTTCATCTCTTATGATCCAAATGGGATAGCCAATAGAATTTGCTAAAAAGCAAACTGATGAAATAGGTTGAACGGGTTGAAAGTTTATAATGTGTATTTGATTCCAGTTTATTTGTGATCATAATAAGCACTTTAACGTGCTTACTTAAATTGCTCAGTTTCCTTAAAAATAAGCAAATACGCAGTTTCAATTCTCAGTTGGTAAATCTGCTTATGTAAGTAGGAAAAAAGTTGACGGCCACTTATAAACTTGATTTATGCATCTATATCTAAACTTGCTATTAAAATGAGCTATTGGGCATCAACTTACTTATTTACCTGTGTTAGAACTTAAAACTTTGTTGTACCTATTACCAAACTAGTTTCATGAAGAACTGATATAGCTTATATAAGTACTGGAATCTAAACTCAGTCTTATGTAATTGTAATACAGTAAGCAGTATGGTCTATTGAACCCGAGAGTATGACACTTTTATTTGCTTAGGATTTCAACTATTTCTTGACATAAGTGTAAATAATATCATCTATATATGCACGAACATCGGTTCACGAAGATTCCTAGAAGATATCATTATGAAAATAAGAGATCTCGATGCCAATAAAAAAAAAAAAAAACCAAAAAAAAAACTTAGTATATTGATTCTGTGTTGTGTGTGGCTCTCTCTGGTTATGTTTCTTGTTTATTGAGAGTGTGTTTGAAACCTCTCTGCTTGATCTCATTGTAGAGATCTTTTGATAATCCCCATAAAACTCTCCCCACTCCTCTCCCTCTCCTCTTTTAGACAGAGAGAGATTATTAGCGCGGGTGTGGCTGAGAATGTGTGTGTGTGTGTGTGCATGAGTTCATATAAATATCTCTCAGTATTTCGATAGCTCTTCTATGTGGGCTCTCTCACTCTCCCCCCCTCTCTCAACTTAAATAATAATTTTTTTGTGTTTTTAAGTTTTTAATTTTTTTAATAACAATTTTTTTTTATTTTAATCTTTTTATTGTTCCTCCGTTCTATTCTACCGCCATAATCGACGCCCTCCCGAAGAATGATTATTATTCTTTATATATTTAATATTTTTTTATATTTTTATAATTTAATTTTATAATAATTTTATTTTTTTAAATTGCTGTAGGGTGAGCTTTGAATGATTTATGGCAAGGATATAATCAATAACATTAATGAGGTAAGTTTTTTTTTGTTATCTTAATGTACATTTGTTTCTTTCTTTATAAATTTCTGTCCAACACGGGTACATTGTTAGTTTGTAGCTATGTTACAAACTGCTCGTTGTCTTTAATAGTAATGTACTTTCCTTTCCTTCGAGTGGAAAGATGATTTACCGTTCTTGCAATTGGACTTTCCCTAAAGATTTAAAAAAGCAAGAGGTTAACTTGTACGTCACAATTAGTTCTGTCATATGTGAGGTGCGACAATAACAATCTAAAAAAACACAAACCTCTCTACTTTAGGCCCATTTTAGCTCTTTCTTTTTGTGATGTAATGTAAATAGTGTGTTCTAAGCTACACAGGTCAGTTACGCAAAAAATAAATGTATTGCTAGGCTGATGTAAAACATTGATCTTAGAAGACATTGTATTACACATGCGTCTGTATGAAAAAACTTGATATAAAGATTAAATGTTGTATGAAACATAAATTTAGGGACTCATTCTTGCTAATAAACTTACTGAAATGTCATCAATTTTACTGATAACGGAATCAGCTAACTTAATACGGACTATCGAATTTTTTTAAAAGGTTAATTTCATCATTAGATTACCCGTTGCACTATATGATATTGTATGTTTTCGTGTTATGTTAAGTCTTTTTTCTATTTTTATCTATTATGTATGGGAATCATGTCTTGTTCCTTTGCTTGCTTTTACATACGTTTTGGCTTATTTGATACGTGACAATAAATTAGCTTTGTTATTGTTAAACAATCTGTGAATTTGCTACATAATCCCATGGAACGGTACCTGACTTTACCATAATACTATATTACCTCAAATTGGGGTATACTTGCCCAATTGTTGTCGTTTTTAGTCAAATTCGGGTGATTTCTAGGTTATTATATATTTTAAAATTGTAAAAAAAAACACAATTCATGTTTTTGGGCGTGTGTGTGTGTGCGGTGATTTGTTTGTTGTTTGTAGATTGTTTGGCTAGTCTTGTGCATGCTTTGTCGTGTTTATGATCTCTTTAAATATCTTAAATTATGTCTCCTGTTGCTGGAAAGTTCGACGGCACATCTTTTTTGTGGCGTCGTGCAGAATCTTCCCCTGTTTCCTTTTTATTTTGCTGGTTTCATGCCCAAGTGACGACTGGTTTTCGCACACCAAAACCACCGTACTGTCTTTTGCATTGTCCTATCTCGTGATGATTTTAATAAAATCAAATTTATAAACTCCGCCGTACCATTTTCTGGAAAAAAAGAATTAAGAATACTTTTTTTCTTCAAAAAAGTATGACGCACATCCAGTTTGTTGCGACCACTGAATTTTATAAAAAACACAAAGAAAGTTCGCCGCACTTTCTGCATGTAAATTTTCATCAAGAAATAATCAGCTTTAAAATACAAATCCAAAACCAAAAACCCCCAAATTGCTAGTCTAAGGTATGTGATCATTTGAAATTCTATTTTATATGATTATACACCTTGTAAATTTATGAATATTTAGTTTGTCATTAAAAAAACAAAACAAAACAAAAAGATTTTTATTTTTGAGTTATTTTGCTTTCTTCATGTTTATCTTGTTTTATGACATATCTTTGTTAATATAATAAGTCATGTGTTTAATTATATAATATTTGTGGAAAAAAATAAAATGTGAAAAAAAAATTTTGATAAAATTGCAGGAAAGTACACCGCACCAACATAATTTGTGCGACCGTCCCACTATGATCCTGCATTTAAAAAATCCAGAATTTGTATAAAATTAATACCAGATGCAATTTATATTATGTTATTTATTTGTTTGTATTTGTTTGTTGCTCGTTGTGTATGTGTGTTTGATTGCGTTTGCTTTAATTAGTAGAAGAAAAAGTAAAATATAAAAAATAAAAAAAAGGTTTAAAAACCATAAAATCAGAAAATAATAGTTTTCTTATCTACCTTTTTAATCTGTATGATTGTGTGTTTTTCGTGATTGCTCATGTTTGTTATGTATTTATATATGTGTTTCTAACTAATAAAATAAATATAAAAATCTAAAAACATGTCTTCTATCATAATAAAACCGCCGCACATGTGTTTGCGTGCGGCACACTTTTTAAATTTTTACCTCGCCAGTATTTTTGAATATTTGTTTAAATTTTATTTAATGAATTAGGTTATTTGTACAACGCACTTTCTTCATGTTGCGAAGCTTCATTTTTCTTCTGAAAAAAAATAAAAAATAAAATTTTACAAATAAATGATAATAATGTATTTGTTGATATATTATTGTTTTAAACCTTAAATAATAATTATGTGTTTGATATATGTGTTTGTCTTAAAACCAAAAAAATAAAAAATACAAAAAGATTTTATTTTCGCCATTAATTTTTTTATTTATATATGTGTTTTGAATGTTTGATTACTAGTAATTATATTTTCCTTTCTATATTATTTTTCATTTCGTAACGTTTTGTGTATGCTAATGTTTACTTGTAAGAAGTGCTGTATACAAAATAATTAAAAAAGTTATAAATTGTTTTTGAATTTGTGGTTGCGTTCTCGATGGAAAATGGAAAACCGTTTTACGAGAACTATAACTCGTCCACTCGGGCCACCGAGGGGTTTAGAGGTTTGTTTCATATGCTAAATGCAATCGTGGTGCCTACGAAAGTGTGCTTTAGTATTTTATGTTTTTGTAGTTTAGTTTATTTTACAGATTAAATAAAACAGGTGGAGCTTGGATTGGTGGTTGGCATCTGTTCCACTGGGAGATGTGATATATTTGGATCAGTATATTACATGTGGTAGAATACACATGACGGCGTTCTGTTTCGCGCCGTATCTTTCAAAATTCAACCGAGCACTTATGAGCCCTAGGAAGTTTCATTTCTTTTATATTTATTTTTCCCATTTTTACACTTTTAAAGTTATTTTCTAATTACGGCATTTTAATGCTCAACTTATGTGTGGGGGAAAAGAATGTAAAAATCAGGTCATTATTAATTTGTAAATTTTGTTCGTTCCTCGAGTAATCTAAAAATCTTATTCTTGTTTTTATATTTTTGATTTTGCCAATTAGGTTATATATAATTAGAATAAAACTTAGTAAATTAAGATCAAAAGTTTGTGGAATCAAAGATGTGTCCTCCGATTGATTGTAAAAAGCAGAGCCGATCGCGGATTGATAACGATTAATATTTATAAATCATTCCAGTTAAATAGGTGAGGATTGTTGAGCCTGTATAAAAACATTACGTATTTTATGCTTGATTCCTTTGTTAATGAGTGTGCAGGTGATTTAATTTGATTCTAAAACTTGTGCCTTGAAATTCATACGAGTAAGCTAGTGAGATCACTCTACGTTCGCGTCTTAAGGTTATTTTTAAGTGATGAAGATGGGCAACTTAGGATTTTGTGACCCAAATAGCCATCCATTTAATGTATTCACTTTTCAGCTAATTACACTATGCTTTAGCTTACGCTCCCAAAATAAAGCTTTATGTTTACACTCCTTCGTTAGTGCTAGATACTCCACATAGTTTTACCCGCTGGCACAATTCTATTAATTTTATCCATCCACTTTAACATATATTATGTATATATTTATATATATATATATATATATATATAATTATGATATATATATATAAACCCTATAACCTAACCTCTACCCTTCTCGAAAGTCCAATGGTGGTTGCTAGTTGATTTTGGTTATGGATATGGGTTAATTCTAGCTAATAGTTTGTTCGCACTTGATGTGAGTTTGTGCCATTTATCAGAAAGATGAAGGAGACGTCCTTTTGATTTTGTATTTTTGTGGTATATGCTTATCTCAAGTGTTATGGAATTGTTAGTTGTTGGAATGTGAAGGGTGGATTAAAAAAAATGGTGAAAAAGTAGAATAAAATAAACAAATAAAAAAATAAGAAAAAGAAGAAAAGAAAAAAAAAAAGAGCATTGCATAAGAGTTGGATTGTTGTTGGCATTTGTTGACTTTATTGATGTATATTTAAGATATGTGTGGATTTGATTGATGTGTGGTTCGATCATCTCGGGGGTTGTGGATTGTGTATACTAGGAACATGGGTTTTTGACTTGTCGACCTGTATATTGCTAACCCCAATTTCCGTATATTTTCCCTCTCCTTATCCACTCCCTTATTAAACATTCTGCCTGTACGATTACCAACACGAAATAAAATCCTCTGTGTTTAATGAGTTATACTCCGTGGATGCGTTACGCCTTGTAGGTTCAGTTAGTTTTGTTGCTTGTACAAAGCCTGTTTTTTATAGTAACTAATGGAATCATGTCTGAGTAAAGATTTTGAGTTGATTTTTCTTTTTTCCTTCTATGACGCATATGTATGATAGTGTGTTTGATTGAATTATATTTCCCTTATTCAGTGAGGTGCTTTAGTCAGTGTTAATATTCAGATTGAAGATCTTTGGGTTATGTCAAACATCTCTGTTTTCATATATTAAAAATCCAAAAATATTTTTCATAATTCTATGTTTGTTTTATTAACATGTTTATTTCTTACCTTATTTGCTTGATGAGAACAGCATAACCCTTAAGGTGTTGGGATGGTGCATGCGCCTTTTGACTTATGTGTTTACAAAACCAAAAATATTTTCGATAATTTCACACCCAAATAAAAAATTAAAAAAAATATAAAAAATAAATCAATAAACATAAAAATAAAAAATATCAAAATTTAAAAATATATATCAAAATTTATAAAATTTTCTTGTCTTGTCACTTAGGACCTTGTTTTTAAATATCTTTTCTTAGATTTGCTTGAGGGCAAGCAAAGTTTTAAGTGCAGGGGAGATTTAACTAGAAAACAGCTAAATTTATTACATGTTTCTTATGCGTTTCTATATGCTTATGGTATAATTTGTTAACATAAAAGAAACTTTTTGTACTTAATCGAGTATATTTACTATTTTAGGTTCTATGTACGTGTCGTGGAAGAAAACCGAAGAATACACGAAGATTTGAAGCTTAAACGAAGAAATAACTGAAGATAAAAGATCTCCCGATACCTGTTCACTGTTTTGGTCATAACTCGGTCACACGAACTCCGTTTGACGCGATTCTGGCAGCCACGCGAAGAGAATTTAATTATCTACAACCGTGAAAAGGCCAAATGCTGAAACGCCACAAAGTATGGCGGTTTTACCAAAAGTGCGGCGCACTTTTGAGTCGGTGGAAGAATTAAAGGCAATTAAATGAAGTGTGCATTAACACCTGAAGTGCAGCGCACAAAATAAAAAGTGCGGCGCACTTTCCCGAACAGCCTATAAATACCCTCTTTGGCTCTCTCATTACATATATCTCTGATACAATCTTATATCATACACACACACATTCATTTGAGCCATTGGAGGAGGAAGGATAGGGATGTGTGAGGATCTTGGATTCCAATGACTCCAAACACCCATTTCAATCCGTCACTTCTCCACTATGTAACCACCATAAACCACCACATATCTCGTATATTTAATTTTCCAGTTCTACTCCGCATATCAACGACCTCATACCTTCTTATTTCCAGAATCTATTACACATTTCACTTTTGATTCTTAGAGGATTCAGTGTCATAATTTCTCTTTAAGATTCACCACTTAAACCTTGTCAAGAAAACTCTCTCTTTGGTTAATATATTGCGGATTGTATAGAAGTAAGTTACATTTGATATTTTGGGTTTATCCTCAGTAGTTATTTTGGGTGTTGGTTGATCATGGCAATTGTTTGTTTTGAGTTGGTGGGGGTTGTAGTCCAAGATATTAGTATTATGATTTGTTCTCATATGTGAAAATTTATGACGATTTGGATGATTTTTTTTATGACTTATGAAATATACATGTTTATGAATTTGATGTTCATCGTTTACTTAGATCCTTGTTTTCTTTTTGGTATATCATTGCAATTAAAATAGGACCGGAAAGGGTATAATTCTCTGATGTATTTTGAAACGTTTTGTCTACTGGCGTGTCTATATCATACTTGTGAGATTTGTGTGGTCATAATTGATAATGTAACCTAAGATGAAATACTAAAGTTAAGACCCTTCTCTTATGTTGACTACCCGACCAGGTTGCGAGGAATTCATATATGTTATGCGTTTTTGTTTTTATACAACCATTCTTTAATTTGCATAGTGATGAATATAGTGAATATAGGCCAACTAATGATTCATAATCTTATCATTGGTAGATAATGCTTGTTATTATGATTTTACCGTCATTATTATGACTTGTATGAATTTCGTTCTATATAAAGTATTGCTCTATTTAGTATCTATTATGTTATGTGAGTAATAGTCTTGATACCTTGCTTGCTCATTTACTCACATTTTGTATAATTTGATCCGTGGAGGACCAATCAATTAGCTTTGTACTTGTATAGAAACATCTGTGAACTTGCTACATATATCGTGGAATGAACTTAGACTTTACTTAATACTTATTATTTACACTCGAACATGGTTATACTTGCACAACTGTTGTGTGAGTTTGTTAAGATTCAAAACTCCAGTATTTCTAGTTATTATAAATTTAAAACTTGAAAAAATGCACATCATTGTTTTTTATATTAATCTTTTAATTTGTGAATATGATTAATTTATGATAATTCGTTCATAAAATTTGTGGTTATTTCTGCAGAGTGCTCCACACAAAGTTGTGGAGAAGTATGAGCTTGCTAGCTTCACTCTTGAGTACCGTCGGGAATGTAGGAAACATAGTGTGCTAAAGTCGCTCACCTTAATATTAGGTGGTGGCGATGCCAATCGTGGAATAACTGATTCTGACCATGTTGATTGACAATATATGCTCCTGTTTGAGGTTGGTAGTAATAGTGCTCCTGGTGGTGAGATTGTGAAGGGTAGGACCTGGTGGCACCCAAAATTTATGAATCAAATTAGGAGCATTGATCACTTCTCTACTTGAAATGCTTAAATCGAATACTGATGAGAATGAACATTAATAACTTGCAATGTCTTGGCTTCTCATATATATTTTCTAATCTACATGTTATTCTAATGCTTGCTACAAATCTTATTGATTTATTTTTTACGTGTTCCCATTTTGGTTTAGAGAATTTGAGATTATCACTGGTATTTCCATAATTACTTCATATTTTGTATCTCCATGTAGTCTGCTAATATAGTATAAGCCAAAACGTAATAAACAAAACCCGCCGCAGCGAAACGCGAGTTTAAAAAACTTGTTAGTTTACAATTTTGTAAACATGTCTCTTTGAAGAGTTGGGTGGTTAAGATTTATTTTTAATAGTTAAAGTTTATTTCTTTCTTGTTTAATTAATTTAACTTATAGTAGCTAAAAAGTTTTTAAATCATTAACCTTAATATCCCAAATTTAGTTTACTTTTTTTTGCAAATATTCTTCTTAAAAGATTGGGTGGTTTTGGTTTAGTTATAATTTAGTTAATATAGATTCTTAACTTTTTAACGTGGGGAAGTTGTGATGAGTGTATATTTCAGTTGTTAGACTCGCTAGGTTAGCATATTGACCTCTATAGGTCTATAAAAAAACTTTCAAAATAAAAAAGTTTATAAAACAAATAAAAGTATGAAAAACGTATATAAAAACATACACAAAGTATATAAAACGTATATAAAAGCGTATAAAAAGTATATAAGAACGTATGAAAACGTATATAAAAAGAATATAAGAACGTATATAAAAATGTATATAAAGTATATAAGAACGTGCATAAAAATGTATATATAAACCTATTTTTTTATGATAAAGTATATCTTTTTTGTAAAAACGTTATATAATAACACATCGAACAAACTTATAAATAAACAAAAATTTTAAATTATAAACAGTCAGGCTAGTATTAAAGGATTGAATATACATCGGTCATTGGAGAAAGATAGGCTAACGTATAACAGCTATTGGGAATTTTCTTAACGTCAGGTTTGAACAACCGGGACGAAGCTTGCAAGACATCGGACAACCACATGGACGCTTAATATACTTAATTTGAAAAAGGGACGAATTGTGCTGATGTGTGTAACCAATAAGACGCAGTTTGTATTTACTCATATTCTGAAAATGAATAATTATTTGTAAAACTAGTTTATTACATTAAATGTCCCTGTGGTTTTGTCGGGTTTCATGGGAAATGGTCCCCTTAAACTTTTTTTTGCGGATCTCTCCCTTGGTTTTGATCATTATGGGTTTTAGTCACTTGATGACTAACTTTTCGTTAGTTTTATTTCGTTATCTATAGAACGTTTGCACCGTCAGTCCTTTATATTTACGGCCGTTTATACAACTCAAAATTTGGTTTTCTTATAATTTTTTTTCTAATTATCTTTAAAATTTATACACGTTTCTATACACATTTTTATACACACATTTTATTACACCTTTTATACACGCATTTTTTATATACATGTTTTTATACACACATTTTATACACACATACTTATACACATTTTTATACACACGTTTGTATACACACATATTTATATATGGTTTTATACACATGTTTCTATACACACCTTTTTATACACACATTTTAATACATGTTTTTATGTACATATTTTTATACACAACATTTTTAGATAGGATGTTATTTAGATCAATTCGTTATACGAAATTTTATATACATGTTTTATATTCTGTTTTCTTTTATCACGTTTTTATATAAACACTTTTAGCACACATTTTTACAGACACATTTTTATTTATTTACAAGGATTTTTATGACACACATTTATTATACGAACATTTGTATAGATGTTTTATTCACATTTTATACACAAAATTTTATACACACTTATATACATGTTTTTATACACATTTTTATACGAACATTTTTAAACTTGTTTTTACATAGACATTTTTATACACACATTTTTATACACACACTTTTATACATGTTTTTATACACACATTTTTTTTTCGGAACAATTTTTATACACTTTTTATATCACATTTTGTTTGTACACTTTTATACATGTTTTTATTACATAATGTTTTATTACCGAACATTTTTATTACAGCTTATTATATAACATTTTTGTTCAACATTCTTATACTTGTTTTTATACAAATATATAAATGATTTTATACCACACATTTATAAAATGTTTGTATAAAATGTGTGTATTAAACATGTATAAAAAGTGTGTATAGTGTTATAAAAAAATATGTGTATAAAAACCGTGTGTATAAAAACATGTCTATCATAAATTGTGTTTAAAAATGTATGTAAATAGTGTAGAAAAATTGTGTGTATAAAAATGTATAATAAATGTGTGTTTTATAAAACGTGTTTTAATAAGAGGTGTTGTATAAAAAGGGTCTATAAAAAGTGTGTATAAAAAATGTGTGTATAAATTTCTGCGTTTCTATAATGTGTATAAAACCATGTTTAAAAAGTGTGTATAAATGTGTGTTTAAAAACGGGCGTTTATGATATGTTGGTAAAAAGTATGGTGTGTTTAATAAATTATGAGTATATAAATGTAGTATTAAATAGTAGTGATTAAAAACGTGTTAAAAGGTTGTGGATAAAAAGTGGTGTATAAGGCACCGTGTATAAAAATGGGTGTATAAAATGTGTCTTGTACTAAAAAATATGTTATAATTATCTTGTGTATAAACAAATGGTTATATATAAACATGTCTTTAAAAATGTATGTTAAAAAACGTGTTAATATAATATGTGGTTTATTAAATCTGTGTGTATAAATTTTATAACGATTATTTTGAATTTTTTTTATAAGATAACCAATTTTGAATGAGTGATGATGATTTAAGTTTTTGCAAAAATAAGCTTCTTGATCTAAAGATCATTTTAAATTCTTATTGGACTTTTTCTTCAGGACTCGTTATAATAATTACCAATAGACCCGTTCGATCATTTTGAGCACGCGAGATTATTAAAATTAACCTTTTGCACGTGATTTCAAAAAATGATATACGCGTATTAGTGTGCAAAAACATGGTATATATGCATGTTTCATACAACAAATTTTTTGGAAACTTCTTATGTTTTAAATACTTTCCAATAACTGTAGTTCATAGTTGCCAATCATTACTTATTCTAGTAGGCAAAGTTGAATTTATGTGATTCAATATTATAAATATATATTAAAGAGTGATATTTTGCCCTTCACCGCTCCCTATAAACATTAATTGCTCACATATCACAAACCATTTCCCTACTTTTACTCACTATCTTTCACATCTTTACACTATGCTTTCTTCAACTCACACTATATAAACCCCTTCCTTACCTGATTACACTGCCCTTCCAATATAGTTTATGTGCTGTTAGGACACTTGTTTCCCTAAAAACTTTTTTACATATGAACTCATCTCACATTATCGCCCCTTACATTATTATGGTGCGTAGTATTTTTTTTAGAGAGACAGGAGATAAAATGAGGGTGGGTGAGATCTGTTTTGGAAGAGAGAGAGCGATTAGCAGATAACAGAGGGTGGGTTTGGGTGTGGTGTGATTCGAGATTTCTTGCAACACGCAACTTAGATACATGTAAAGTGAGTTCGAATTAATTGTATTCTAGTAATAGAGTCAATGAGGTTGATTTATTCAGTTTTTGTAGATTGGGTGTTTTTGATCACATTTCATTTTTCTTTGAAGGTTTTAATTTTACTTTAATCATTTGTATTAGGAAAGATGAAATGGTATGGATGGTAGAATGTGTTTGATGGTCGTGAGACTTAATGGGATCATAAGGGTTTGCGTGTCTAGATAAGAGAGATTGAATTGTTGGTAAGTTCGTTAAGTTCTTATTTTTGTTAAACATGTTTATTGTGTTATTTTGTTAAACGCTTTCATTTTATTATAGATAGTTTTACTAGTTAGTGGGTATAAGAGAGAATTGAATTGTAGGTTTAAGGTTTCGCTTTAAGTTCTTTATTTTTGTTTTTAAACATATTCTGATGTTGCTAGTAAACGCCTTTAATATTTATAAGTCTTAGTTTTCACTTATATTTTTTTAGGCTAACACACAGGTAAAGTATAACCCACATATGTAGTATAATATTTCAGGTAAGACCAGATGGTCCACATGGATTTGGTTATGTTCGTATAATCACAAGTATTAAGACAAATAAAATGACAAGTAACTGATAAATGGTTGAATCAATGATAAAGGAATATGACTACTCAGATCTTTGTTCATTATAATATGTAAGCTCGATGGTTTTGATAATCTATGATCTGCGACTTTATGCTTAACTTATAAAAAGGTTTTCTTGTCAAAAAACGTTTTCACAAATTAATTGTTTTTAAGCATGACTTCATATTCGGTTTACATTGTTCAAAACGCGTTGCCACATCAATAATTCAATGTTACTTATTATATCCAAATTCTCTTGTTGTTTACCGTAATATATTGAGTGGATTTCTCACAACCAAAAATGATTAAAGATCGTTAGACAAATCATTTCAAAACTATTATATTTTACACATACGTCTTTCATCCGATTCCATTATGGTGAATATAATCAAAGTTGATAATCAAAGTTGACAAGATCGAATACGATAAGATTGCAATATAAACTTAAGATTAATAAGATCATAAGAATACCAAACGCTTCTTTATTATATGAACATAACCGAGTAGTCATAAGAGGGTTAGCCTCTCATGGCTACAGAGTTCATAATAACAAATTAAAATAGGGAAATGAGATACATACGAGATTCGGATAGGTAAGGGATCGCAAGATCACCAGTTTACAAGTATCGAATCTTATTTAAAAAACCCTTATTATACTAATCTTATCAAAACTAACTTCTTGATGTTTGACTCACCGGAATTACGTATGTAAAACCCCAAGGATAGATAGAGAAATATTGGAGATGATTTGTAGAAGTATGTGTATGTTGTTGAGTTGTGTCTCAAAATGGTTGATATTTGTCTCTATTTATAGGCTGGATGAGGGGTGAAGTGCAGCACACTTTATAAAAAGTGCGGCGTACTTTGCCTATGTCGGTTGAAAATTCATTAATACTGGGATGAAGTGCGGTGTACTTATTTAAAAGTGCGCCGTACTTCAGGTATTAACTGCTTTCATTAACTTCATGCTAAAGTGCAGCGTACTTGGGGAAAAGTATGCCGTACTTGGTCTTCTTTTTAGACTTTATTCTTTATTATCTTCTATCTTGTCTTCCATAAGGCGTAAATACTTGTACTTTGAGTGCTTTTGAGCTAGGACTAACTTCAAGTGAACCTGCACATATTTCATACTATTAAGTATCAAAAGTTCACGAGAAATGATGATTATATATGTTAGTGCAAGTATTACGATATTTAATCTACACAGTCTCGTTTGTTTTGTTGATGACAAACACGTAACTTGTAATACATGACGTAAAATGTACACGTTACTCGTAATCGTATTTTATCTCAACATTCACTCAACATCTCTTGACGTTTTGAATCCTCATATGTTACAACACAGGTTCATACATGTTTGTTATATTGCATTATGATCAAACCTCATTTCACATTTTGCATTCAAGTATCTTTATACAAATGCATCTCTCTTATTTTTACATTAAAGCTTACGTCTAAATATATAATTTATTTAAACGACTAAACAAACTTCTTTTATATCTTTAATGTTTACTCACACATTTGAGTCTACATATTTTTAATAAGTTACTTGCACAAGTAACTACATATTTTATTTTCTCAAAATGACTACACAAGTCACTCGTACATTTTATTTTGTAAATAATATAACAAAGTTACTTATACATTTTTGTAAGTAAACAAGTGAGGATTACTTACACATTATATATTTGCATGTTAACCAAAAATACTTGCACTTTGCACATTACTTATATAGTCATAGACTATATTTGGTACTTTTCATATTACGTCGGGTTTAATCGGGTATTTGATAGGAAAGTTTTAAATTTTTAAACTGAAACGTATTCACCCCCTCTACGTTTTCCACAATTGGTATCAGAGCCACGTGGCTCTAATTTTCAAAACAAATAGTTTTCAAAACCGAGTACGATCCATGTATCAAATTATCCAAAAAGCAGGACTTAATATGAAAAGTATGTCGTTGTTCTTAGAAGTTTTGATTGTTGAATATCTTTGTTATACAAGCTTGAATAATGATTAAAATTTATCATATAAGTTTACTTTAAAGCCTACCAAGTTTTAAACTTTTTCATCGGGTCTAAATATGCGTTTTTAGAATATTCGACCAGACTCGCGGTTCCCTTTGTTAACAAAGGGCGGTTCCCTTTTGAAAAGGAACCGACGGACCCGGTTCTACAGAAGGTTTTTCAACAATTTGATCAACTTTGAAAGCTCGTAAAAAATTAATCGTAAGTCCGTACGAGTCGTGCCACCTATCATTTCGAAAGAATTGAGTCTACTTTCTAATTAAATCGGTTAGAAGTACTGATTAAAGGTTTAAGTAAATCAAATTTTCAAAATACTACAAAGTTTCCAAAATTTCTAGTTTCGTATTAACATAGAAACTCGAACTTTTGAGTCAGGCAATTTAAGTTGGTGTCCTTTGAACATTGATACATCATCCTTTGAAATTAAAGTATTTTGGAAACTAATCAAGCTTGGTATACATTGTCATATTCAACGCAAGGCGAAAAGAATTTATTTTCGTATGACATGTTAAATGACTAGTTGTTTTACTTTGCATTGTTTATCTTGATTATATGCTTATTTCTAATTATATTTGAGCTTATTTATTTGTGAAATATATGTGTCTACCTTATCATGTCTTTCATTCGCTCGTTTGTCAATTTAAGTTCTTAAAGAATATTTACATGGTTTTAAATAGAGTGTTTGGGATAACTCCTAGTTTTGTTGAAAATGTATTTTCGTAAATGCTTAGGTAAGTCATATAAGTAGAAGTGATGTTTAAAATGTGTAATATGGTATATGACTACTTGTTTCCTTTGTTTACATCTTGTATTTGTGTTTGTTTGTTTATATAACATAAGTGTCTTGTTTAGTATGCTATTTGTTCATTTGTTTGTCGATTTCATGTTTTCGCACAATAGGGATTATGCTAGGCCTCGTGCACCTCATATAGGCATATATCTCCTTTGCATATGCTATATCAACATATTTCATAATCTCAATATCTTAATAAACCACTTAAGAATAGGAACTAAGTAAGTTAGTTAAGTGTTTTCAACATTATCCCCTCCGTCCCATATTAAGTGTCCAGTTTAACTTTTTGAAGACTTTGTTCTTCAACTTTGACCTTAACTAATTTATTTTTGTGTTATATAATACTTGATGCAAAATATGTGAATGGATTCGGTTTTAAATGTATTTTTCATTGATATATTTTTCATCAAGTATTATATAACCCAAACAAAAATATTTAAAGTCAAAGTTGAAGAAAAATGACTTCAAAAAGTCATACTAAACACTTAATATGGGACGGAGGTAGTATTATAAAGTTTATGCACGTCAAAGTAGGATTGGCAACTTGAATATTTCATTCGAAATAATCAAGTAATGATGAAGTGTAATAATGTCTTGTTATAGTCTTAAAAGCATTTTTTAAAGCAGGTCAAAGTAATAAGTTATTGTTATGGTTAAAACGGGTCAAAACTAGTGTTTGGCAAAACCCATAAAGAATGGTTCCGCGGTTCTTTTAGACCAAGTGTGCATTTGATATTGAAGTGTATATTTTATGAATAAATTCTGGAAGTTTTGATGTTATGTCGAATTATAGAAGTCGAGTTTTGGTCATTTTTAGCTATATTTAAAATCGGGACAACAAGTTTTATAGAAAATGGGTCATGTTGGGGATTTCGTACAAAATCAACCGTATGGAGTTAGAAGTTGTGCCACCTACCGTTTTAAAGGTAATTGAGTTTAGTTTTATGTAAAAATAGTCTCAAGGAATGATTTGTAATATATTATTTTCAGTTTAGAAACTAATAACAAAATGTCAGATTTAGGTCATGACGTTTTAGCCAAAAGTTCTAAATATTTTTTTCATGTTGAAAAAGGGAGATT
>BQNB010086017.1:0-28306 GCA_026074375.1 Tanacetum coccineum | reverse complement strand
AATCCGAAAGGCATTCGCCTATAAGTGTATGTACCAAAGGTACATGTGAACGTTGTTTTTTCTTGGTCCATAGGATCGATAACCCATCAAGGAAACAAAAATATTTATTTCCTACGAGTCTTTTCAACATTTGATCCATAAACGGTAAAGGGAAATGATCTTTAGCGGTTGCTTCATTAAGTTTACGATAATCGATGCAAACTCGCCAACCCGTAATGGTTATTGTTAGGACAAGTTCATAATTTTCATTTGTGATTACTGTAATACCGCCCTTCTTTGGTACACGGTGAATAGGACTAACCCAAGGACTATTGGCAATTGGATAAATAATACCGGTATCTAAGAGTTTTACAATTTCTTTCTTAACAACTTCTTACATGTTTGGATTTAACCTTCTTTGTTTTTGGACAAACGGGTTTCTTATCATCCAAAAGTTGTATCTTGTGTTTGCAAAATGATGGGAAAATACCAGGAATGTCAGTTGTTTTCCAAGCAAAGTCTTGCTTGTGCTTTTTAAGGAAGAATACAAGTTTGTTTTTCTTTTCGTTGGTAAGCTAATATGATATGATAACAGGAAGAAAAGATGGTTCTTCCAAGAATACATATTCTAGATTATCAGGAAGGGGTTGAAGTTCAAGATCCGTAGGGGGTTCTTCGAGGGATGTCTTGATTTTATAGTTTGTGTTGATGGTGATTTTTCGAACGGTGGGTCTTCGGTGTCGGATTCAGAGTCAGAGTTTTCATCAACAGTCATTGCCATGAATTCATCTAATTCAGCAAAGATTTCTTCTTTGAGAAGGGTTCATTCGATGGAATGAAGAATTTTACTGCCTTCGTCTAGAAGAGCATCGAAATCTTCCTCTAAGATTTCATCAATAACATCGATACTAAAACAGGTGTCATCGTTCGAGTAAGAGTGTTTCATTGCAAAATCGATATTGAAGATCATTCGTTCAGTTCCAACTCCAAGATTAAGTTGTTTTTGTTTAACTCAAATAACTGCATCGGCAGTGTGAATAAATGGTCGTCCCAAGATCTGGGGAACTTTACTATCTTCTTCCATTTCGAGAATAACCAAATCAGCAGGAAAGGTGAATTTACCAACTTTAACGAGCATATTTTTAGCTATTCTAACAGGGTATTGGAATGATCTATCGGCTAATCTTATGCTCATTTTGGTAGGTTTAAGAGTTTCGAAAGATAGTTTGGCATATAATGAATATGGCATAAGGTTAATGCTAGCATCAAGATCGGCTAAGGCATTGCAGGAGAAACTTTTTGTTGAAATTACATGGAATAAGAAAACTTTCGGGATCTCCGAGTTTTGGTGGGACTTTATTTTGGATCATTGCTGAACTTTCATCGCTTAAGAAAGCGACAGAGATTTGTTCGATTTTGTGTTTGTTGCTTATGAGTTCCTTGAGAAACTTTCCATAGTTAGGCATTCTAGCTAAGACGTCAATAAGAGGTACATTGATTCGAACGGCACGGATCATGTCAAGAAATTTACCGTATTAGGCTTCCATTTTATCTTTTCTAAGACGTTGAGGATACGGGATTTTTGGTTTGTATGGTTTGGGTAACCGAGTTTCTTTAATGGGTTTTGGATTCTGAGTCTTTGGTGTAGGTTCTTTTTCTTCATCATCGTTGTCGAAGTTGATAGGGGTTTCAGAATCATTTGGGTTAACTGGTGGATTATAGGATTTACCACTTCTTGTGAATACGACATTTACATGCTCATTGCGAGATTGTGGTGGTTGATAGGCTTTGGAGTTGTGCCCTTTTGGGTTTGGTTGAGTGTTACTTGGAAGAGATCCAGAAGGTCGACCAGATTGCTTGTCAGTGAGTCTGTCGAACTTCGTCTCAAGATTCTGGATTGAAGCTTGATGATTTTTGGCTACGGTTTTGAGTTAGGTTTTGAGATCCATGAACGTTTCTTTGACAAAAGCGTTGGCTGATTGTTGAGATTTCATGAAATCGTTGAATTGTTTCTGAAGATCGTATGGCTTATCATCGGTATTTGATCGGTATTTGTCTCAGTTATAACTACTCCGTTCATTTGAACGCTAATTATCACGATTCGAGTCTCGGTCGCGATAATTATTATAAAAACGAGTCTTACGAAAAGTTTGCATGAATTTGGCTTCTTCTTCTTGGTACATAGGTATGTCATCTTCATCAAGATCGGGTTTTGTTTTTTTAGCATTCGATTGGAGTTCTTTGTACTGAGCATCCATTTTCAGGGTCATGACATCCATTTGAGCCATAATTTTATCAGTATTAGAATTACTGCTTCCTTTATCGGTGAAAGCAATGGTTTTCTTAAGAGATGATTTGGTTTTTTAATTTGTGGACCAGTCGAGCTTGAGTAATACTTTATCTTCGAGAAGCTGGTAAGCTTGATTTGGTGTTTTATAGAGGAAAATACCACCAGCTGCGGCATTTAAAACTTCTTGGGTTATTTCGCTGAGACCATGATAAAAGATTTTTATAATGTTTCCTTTGGACAGATTGTGACCATGGCAGTTTTGGAGGATTTCCTTCATACGAAGCCAAGCATCGGTTAGAGATTCGTTTTCATGTTGAGCAAAACTTCAGATTTCTCCGAGGAGTCAGTCGAAAAGAGCTGGGGGAAAGAATCGGCTAATGAAAGAGGTTCCAAGTTCATCCCATGTTTTGATAGTTCCTTCGTTGAGTTTGTCCAGCCATGATGACTGAAAATACCAATTTTATTATAGATAAACACACGGGTAAAAGTATAACCCACGTATGTAGTATAATATATTTAGGTAAGACCAGGTCGTCCACAGGGATTTGAGTAGTGTTTAGATAATCAGAAAGAAAATAAACTTTAACTTGAAAATAACTTTTTGTTTTACCAATGATAATAAAGATGACTACTCGGATAGTTGAAAATAATTTATAAGCGTTGGAAATGATTAGACCACGAAGATGGAACCTTAATTTATAAAAAGGATTTCTCGTCAGAAAACGTTTTCACAAACTAATTTAATTAACTCAAGACTTATATTTAGTTAACTAGACCAAATGTGTCACTCAAATAATCCAGTTACTAGTATATCAAAGCTTATTTGTTTATCAATTTACGAAAGTGGATTTCTCGGCACAAACGATAAAGATCATAGACAAATCTTTAAAACCACATAGATCATACCGGGTCTTTCGACCTATACCAATATGACTATATAATTTAAGTTGATAAGCAAAGATAGACAAGATAAGATATAATAGGATTTCAACATAAGCTTGAGATTAAAGAGATCACGATCATACCAAATGCTTATTCATTATCATAGCATCACCGAGTAGTCATGAGAGATTTAGCCTCTCATGGCTAAAGTGTTCATAACAAAAGTAGATTTAACATAAATTTCCATTATTTCAATAACTAAGTTGATAACTGTCTTCGTTCTTGATCGTTAGATCTTTATTCTTCAAGGGAGAAGTGTTTTTGGTGTTTGTATGGGTGATGATAAAAGGGTTGGAGTGTGTGTGTGTTTTGTGGAATGAGAGGAATGCTTTTAGAGTGAAAATTCGCCCTCTATTTATAGGCTGAATTTGGGTGAAAAGTGCGGCGCACACAAAATATTGTGCGGGGCACATGGTAATTAAATGCACTAGCATTAAATGTTTATTGAGAAAGTGCGACGCACACAAAAGATTGTGCGGCATACTTGGGGTGTAAATGCAGTAGCATTAAAGTCTTCATAAATGCTTTATATCAGATGGGAAGTGCGGCGCACGCAAAAGATTGTGCGGCGTACTTTTGGCACATAGAACTTGATTGTTGATCTTTTTCTTGAGTGATACGTTCTTTATTGCGTAAGTATTTTACTTTATTGAATCTTGCCTCGGGATGTCTTCAAGTGAACATGCAAGAAATTTTAAGCTTTTAAGTATCGAAAGTTCACGAGAAATGATAGGATATATACAAATAACGCCATAGAAAACTGTATAATTTGGGCGTTATCAATCACCAAGCTAAAGTGATTATGGAAGAACAAAAAGGATGAAGATCAAACTGTAATTCGCAATAAGGCACAACTTGTAGCTAAGGGATATGCTCAGGAAGAGGGTATTGATTATGAAGAATCTTTTGCACCAGTCGCTCGCTTGGAAGCAGTTTGAATTTTTGTTGCCTACGCTGCACATAAATCCTTTCTAATTTTATCAGATAGACATTAAAACGGGCTTTTCTTAATGGTCCACTGAAGGAAGAGGTTTATGTTGCATAGCCAGATGGGTTCGTTGATCTTAATCATCCAGGGAAAGTTTTCCGTCTAGGGAAAGCTCTATATGGATTGAAGCACGCTCCAAGAGCCTAGTATGATGAACTCTCAAATTTCTTGATGTCCAAAGTTTTTACTAAATGTACTATTGACCCTACTCTATTCATGATAAGATACGGGGAGGACATTCTACATGTTCAAATTTACTTCAATGACATTATTTTTGGGTCTACAAATCCAAAATTTTCTTAAAGATTTGAAAAATTGATGCACAGTAGATTTGAGATGTCTTTAATGGGGTAAATGAAATTCTTTTTAGGACTTCAGATCCTCTAATACCCACAAGGTATCTTTATCAACCAAGCCAAGTACGCTTTAAAAATACTTAAAAAGCATGGTATGGAAAGATGTGAAAGCCTTGGTACACCATTGGCTACTAAACCTAAACTGGATGCAGACTTGAGTGGCACACGCGTTGACCAAACACGATATCGTAGTATGATCGGGTCACTCATGTATTTGACTTCTAGTTGACCAGACATAGTGCAAGCAGTATGTTACTTTGTACATTATCAAGCAAGACTAACAGAAAAGCACCTCAAAGAGGTTAAAAGGATCTTTAGATACTAAAAGGGTACCATATATATGGGACTCTGGTATCCAAAGGATTCTGGATTTGAACTAACCGCATTTTCATATGCTGATCATGTCGAATGCCTTGATACTCGCAAAAGCACTTTTGGAGGAATATAGTTCCTAGGTGATAAGTTAGTCAGCTGGATGTCAAAGAAGCAGGACTGCACTATAATGTCATCAGCAGAAGCAGAGTACGTGGCTTTATCTGCAAGTTGTGCTCAAGTAATATGGATGAGGATACAATTAAGGATTATGGCTTTGATTACAACAAAATACCGTTGTACTGCGACTCTCAGTCAGCCACAACAATCTCATGCAACCCCGTGCAACACTCCTGTACAAAGCACATCCATACTCGATACCACTTTATCAAGAAACAGGTTGAACGTGGTATAATAAAATTGTACTTTGACATAACTGAATACCAATTAGCTAATATGTTTACGAAAGCCCTTCCTCAAGATTAGTTTGAGTATCTTGTCAGCCGGATTCTTATGAGATGTTTGACTCCAGCAGAACTGGAAGTTCTGGCAAATGAGACTGCTTGATATATTCATCAAACATCAAAATATAAATATTTTTGAAAAGAAAATACAAAAATATAAAACCTATAAAACCTATAAAACCAAATACAAAAAATATAATAATTAAAAAAAATTAGAAAATTCAAAAATTCCAAAAAGAATCTTCTCGACATGTCTCTTGGAATCGATAACATTTACGTAATTAGAAATGTCGATTAACATTGACACGGGTATGTAAATGAAGTTCGAGCAAGAGTTCAAACGTTTCAAAACATGTCATTTCTAATTTTCTTAAAGGATTATATGCAAATCAGTACATAACCCGGACTTCAAATAAAGGAAAGTTTATCTTTAAAGATAACTTATCCTAACAATGAGAAAATCAATTTTCTCGGTCTTGAGCTATTCTTACAAGACATTCAAAGTTTTGAGCTCAAGAAAATGTTAGTGTACGCATAAGTGCATTTTTCCTTATCTTTAGAAGAGCAGTCTTCTAACATGTGGTTTTTAAAAAGTTAAACACAAATTTTCAAGAATTTCTCAATGAAAATTAAAAATCTTTCAAAATTGTGTGTTCAACACTCCATTCCTCATAAAGTTTTCAAAAGACAATCGTTTTTTAACAAATGGTATCATTTTTATAAATGAGTCAATTGTTGAGGGGGAGTTTTTAAAAAACAAAGTTTTAATGATTTTGGATACACCATCTCATGACAATTCTTATGTATTTAAAACATTATCAAAAGTCTCTTAATAACAAATCAGTAATAATGACATAAATTACATTAGAATGGTTGTTATAAGACGATTCAGTGTCTGAGCACAATTTTTCAAGAATTCTTCAATGACAATTCTTAATCTTTCAAAATTGTGTGCTCAACACTGTCTCAACCTCAATTTTATATTCCTTTTACAACTCGGTGTCATTTTTTGTGATGTCAAACATATTTGAAATTGTGGCAGAGCAAGAAGAAAGAGTTCCACATAATTCATGCTGAAACATTTTCTTCCCATGAATTTTTTAAGACAAATTTTAGTCACTTGGTATTTCAAAGACTAAGTGAATTAGTATTAATATAAGGGGAGAAATGTAATTAAAATTTGATCTAGAAAATAATAAATGATCTAAAAGACTCAAAGTGCTTTTACTCTTACCCACATGTGCGAAACACTTTTGATTATCAATTCACGTGTGTAGGGGGAGTCCTTCATAAAATGAAACTCATAAAGTGTCAAACGATTTTAATAAATCTATCAAACACCTTGATTGATTTGCAAATGGTTTTATGGCGACCAATCAAGGTTTATATGGTTATAGAGATCTATACCTCAACACCATATTAATATCATGACAATTTCTGAAGTCATAAGGTGGTCAGGTTAGGTTAGGTATTAGTCCTATGATCCAACCAGAACCGGAGGGATCTACCCAAGGACATTCTATAGTTAGAAATAGCAATCCTTAGGTATGATTAGAGATGAATGAGAATAAGGGAAAAATGCCGACTAAGACATGAGTTAACATTGGAACAATCATAACAAGGTGTTAGTAATGACGTCTTTGTAAGCGTTGAAGGGGTTGAAGAATGAAAAAGAAATGTAAGGATAAAGGGTTTAAAGAAAGAATCCCTCCATACGACTTTAGGCAAAAACTGGGTCAATACATATTCTATCAGTCTTCACAAATATGAATTCTAGAATTAAAGAAATACATCAGGGAGCCAGTAATGCAATGCACAACTGTTCCCAGCCATTCAAGTTTCTCTCAAAAGAGACTTGTCTCATTTGTTACGAAAATCAAAACGACTTGTATTGACTTTCTCACTCTGAGTTAGTTGATATTGAAAAGGTGGTTATCTGCTCCAGTCTTCGATTACTAAATCCAAAACGCACAAATCGAGTCTAGAGCTAAGAGATCAATCTATAAATCTCATTAGGACACATTTTATGACAAACACTTGATTGTTCAACATCTAGAACACAAGTGATAACAAAGAGTCCTACACATTATCCTTGTGATTTTGCCAGAACATTCAGAGTCATACTCATAAGTATTCACAGTGACGAATGAAAATCCTTCTAGAGTCAACATCAAACAAGCTCTAAGGTAGGTGACTTGCGAGATTCTATATGAATCAAACTTGTGACAACTGGATATCGATTTTGGTCCAGTAAATGAATTGATGACTCAATCAGTAAGATAGTAACTAACGGATTCACTCTTATCGTGCTGTCTGCTTTGAGACGTTCCGGTAAAGAGAACAAGCAAGCATGGTGAATCTAATACATTAGTGTTAGAGGATCTTACGCTTTTAGCTAGAACCCTGTCAAGGAGATTCTTCTAAATTGAATCTACGTGATCACATGTCGGTCCTCAAGGAACCAGAGGTTATCACAACCATATTTCAATGGATGACATAGCCATATTCGTCCATATCTGCTGTTTATTACTAACAATAAAATGTAGGTACAAATGACGGTGTTGCAGCCTCACTCCAGCTAAGTCAGATTCATTACCACGTGCTCATGCTCAATCTACAAAGATATACAATAAGCATCAAGATTCAAGAATCAATAAAGCTCAAGAATTTAAGAAAAAGACATCCACAACTCTAATTTTCAAGATCTTCCTTAAAAGATATCAAGATTATCAAGACAAAAGATTGTCAAGGGAGACTATTAGCAAGCTTTCTAGATGATGCATAGTATGAGCATATTGGTCAAGACAAAAGATCGCAAGATGGCAAAGACGAAAAAGACAGACAAGGAAAGATTTAAAGATCTCAGATTTAAAGACAATGACAAAGGCTCAAGATCAAAGATCACACATCATGAAAGAACAAGCCTACAACAAAGATAATGTCCAAGAACAAGACTCAAGAACTCAACGACAAGACAATCTCAAAGACCTTGCTTTGGGGAAGATTGTTAGCCTCATAAATATTAAGTCGAACATGGTATTTTCAGTCTTTATTTAATATACGTTGTTATAGGCTAGTTACGGGTATCGGGCTAGTTAGTTAATCTAATATTGTACGTGTAATGGGCTAAAGCCCAAAGTGATCACGAGCCTGGCCCATGACCAATTAAACCACACGGCTCAAAGGCCCTCAAGTGGTATAAATACCCCTTTCCAAGATGGAGAGGGTGTTGGTTCATTTACATTTTCTCTCTTGTAATGTTCCATCCAAACTCTCCTCTCCTTTTCTAATCTAATCTTCTCTTTTTTCTTCTTATCTTCTTCCTACTTTCTTATCTATCTTTTTTCTATTATTCTTGTATAAGTGAAGTGATCTTGGTTTAGATTAGACCCAACATAGATCCTGCTGGAAGACGTTCAAGCCAATTGCTAGCTTGATCGCGAAGAAAAAATTGAAATAAACGCAAGCGCGTCCTTTCCCTATTTGCAACATCAAGGTCAAGTGAGTCTACAAGTTTTAGAAAATCCTTAAGATGTTGGTTTAGATCTCGGACCAAAGTCCGGGGAATGAGCATCCATTTTGCACCAACCGGATGGTGTCGGATCGCAGAGGCACCACATTGTTCCCATCGGGGAGCTCAATGGTGTTTCGGTAGCCCTCGTAGCTAGATCTGGAGTAATCTCCAAGAGTACGGATAGGATTTTTATTTTCCATGGAGGTCAACAAAAAAGATTTACAAAACAAATGACACAAACAAAAGATAGACTACAAGAAAGCTAATTGATAGAAAATATAATATCACTTGATAGGAATCAAGTAATTAGACCTAAGCTAAATTAAATTTGAAACCTATACTATTCCCCACGCAGTGACGTCAAAAACTTGATGCAGTCGTTATAAATGCACTAGTTTTACAACTCCCTCGGCAGAGTACCTAATCGTTGCAAAGTAGTATAGCAAGGACTCGGGGGTTGTTATCGTTCTCTAGGGGAATAACGTGTGAAGGCTCGAACTAAACTAAACTATGATCTAAGTGGTTGAGAGAAGATTATTTTTGTATTTTTATATTTTATAGAAAGCAGGTAAAATTCTAGGTTTTAAGAGGTTGTTTGGTTTTAAACTAATTAAACTAAAATTAAACTAAACTACTTTGGTGGAAACTCACATGGGTAAACAAACGTATTTACTTAATCATGCATTATTCCTTAGTTTGCTTATCCTAATCCTATTGCTTTGTCACACTTGTAATGATCTATGTAAGTATTTCCTAGGTCATAAACGAATTACACGAAACCGCCGTCTATGTAATATTCTGTTAAAGCAACGCACAAGTAAGGTAGTATGAAGACTATTACAAGGCCACTAATAGTACATTACATGCCTTAGAATATTTAAGAGGTGATCAACCATAGATGGGTAAGTTAGTATGAAGACTATTACCGACGATATCCTTTCTACACAATCGCGTTTCCCTGTACGTCTATGCTAATGTAATATTTTATAGCCAGTTTCTAGATCCTAATGCGCACATCCATCACAAGAAGCAATATTAAAAGGATCTACAAAATAAGTTTCATGCAATCATAAGTAAACACTAATGGATCTAGCCTAGCATGTTAAGAAGAAGCGATGAACAATAATTAATCAAACAACACATAGACATATTGAATGAATAAGAGATAAAGGATATCACTTGATTAAAACATGAGTATAAGGCTGATACAAGAGGGTTTTCACACTGTAAAAACAACCTTAAAAGCTGCTAAACTCGAACCCTAATTATGAAGTTCGTCTCCCAAAAGTTTCACACCTAAAACCCTAAAAACGAGTTTGTATATATAGAAAATAGGCCGCGATGGCATCACTTTATAATCCTGACACCGTCACAATGTTTGAGCGTCGGTTTAGTCATCCTGATGCGTCACATAAATTGTGAGCCTGTATCGTGAGCCATATGCGTATTATCTCAGCGACTTTGGTGTAGATGGAATCTTATCCATTTCTTCTTCAAATGAGCCCAAGTTACGTGTATTTCCCCAAATGTCATCCAAGTGCTAAAAACTTAAAAAAACAAATGATTAAACACGTATTTTAGGCATATTTGCATGATTTAGGGGGGGTAAATAACCCCGAAAAAGTGTAACACAAAACCTAGCTAAATCACCCCATGGCTCTTGATACCAATTGTAGAATATATGATGTATCTTATCTCATAATCAAATGATAAGAAATCTAAAGAGAGAAAGGAGGATTGAACACTTTTAGAGAGAGAAAGGAAATAGAGCAAAATTAGATTAGAAATGAACAAGTGAACAACCAACCCTCTCCAAAGTGTGGAGAAGGGTATAAATACTTAGGAGTGACCTGCCATATGGACCCTTAATGGGCTTAACATGGGCCTTGGGCCTTTCTACCTTATCTAGGTTCCAAAAACTATACCACGAGCCCATCTTACAATATTATGGAAGTAACCGATACTTTTGTATTCCTAACAATCTCCCCCTAAAGGAGGTCACTCCATTTTACAAAACTATTAAACTTAGCATACTATGCTTGTCTTCAATCTTGAGCTCGTAGTCTTTAAACTTCAATCATTAGCTTGTGATATGTTGTAGTGATCATTGACTTTAGGCATGAGCCTGTTCCATATAGCTTGACTTGTATGTGAACTTGAACTTCTTTGAGATCATCAACCAAACATAATCTCTTATCATCATCTTAAGAGATTATCGCCATCTTATGTACTTGTGACTTTCGGACCAACATGCTCATACTTTTCTTGAGATTGAAAGCTTGAATAAAACATCTTTCTTGAAGTTCTTTAACTTTAACACTTCGTCACTTTAAGAAGGACGTGCAGTATCAGAGTAGCAAAAGCCTTGAAACATGTACTTGAGCTTTCATGATGTCTTTATGTATGTCGATCGAGTATGAGCATGTGGCTATGAATCTTGACTTGTCTTGATCCAATAGCTGCGACCATCGAGATTACCTGCATGAAAGGGTTAGTGATAATCAACATGTATGGACGAAATTGGCTTTGTCACTTCGTCGAATACGGTTGCAATAACTACGGTTCCCCGTTGATCAGTATAAATACTGCTTGTAATCAGGTAGAATTCCGAAGAATCTCCTTGACAGGGTTTCGCAGCTGTACTAGTCGTTCTCATTACCAGAGCGTCTCAAAGCAGACAACACGGTAAGTGTGAACCGGTAAGTTACTATCTTCCTGATTAAGCCGTCAATTCATGTTCAGCTTTCCTATGTCCAGGTACCCTTGTGAGGCTTCCTATGGACATAAGATTGAAAATTGATTTAGGAAAATCAGTCGGTGTGTTAAGATGCAAAAGGTTTTTATAACACACCAACAGTTTTATCTTTTTCAAAATTCATCCGTCAATTCATAAGCTGGATTGAATCGATATCTAGTGTCATAGGTTTGATCCTTATAGGATCTTATAAGTCACCTACCGCAGAGCTTGTTTGATGTTGGCTCTGGAAGGATTTCCATCATCATTGTGAATACTTTAGTATCACTCTGATGTTCTGGCAATATCACAAGGATAATGCGTAGGTCTCTTAAGTTATTACTTGTTTTCATAGTGTGTGAGCAACAAATATAATTGAATAGTGACCTATGCGAGTTTAGGATGAGCTTTTTTGGCTTCTAGACTTAGTAGTGCACATGTGGTTTTATTATCGTAAGGCATGGAGGAATGCTACCTTTTCATTACACAACTATAATCAGAGTGAGAAATGTGTCGATTGAATATGAGTCGATAGAAATGCGTGTAATCTCCATGAGAAATGAAACAAGAGTCTTTTAAGAGACCTTGAGTGGCTAGGGAGGGTTGTGCATTGCGTCACTGGGTCCATGACGACTGTCTTCAATACCAGACAACAGCTTAGTGTTTCTGACAGTTTATGTATTGACCCAGTTTCTGCCTAAGTGTAAGGAGGGCTTCTTTCTTTTTACCCTTTATCTTAACTTTTTTTTTCATTCTTCAACCCCTTCAGTGCTTACCAAGACTTCATGACTAGTACCTTGTTGGGTTTGTTCCAGTACTAGCTTCATCTCAGTCGGCACTATTCCCTTTTCTCACATTTTCTCCTTTTTTTATCATACCTAAGGACTTTCTATTCTAACTAATGGAATGTCCCTGGGTAGATCCCTTTGGTTTTGGTTGGATCATAGGAACGAATACCTATACCTAACCACCTTATAACTCTAAATAATTAAATACATGGTCGGTCTTTTGGTATCATTCACAGCCTTGAAACCATTTGTAATGCTCCCCCTCAACATGTGCATCGATATTCGAAAACGTTTAGCACATGAAGGGAGAAGCTTGCACTTGAGTCCTTAAATTCACATCTTTAGCCATATATTTAAATTACATTTTCTCCCCTTATCAAAAATGTCAAATCTCTTGATATTTTAGATATCAATTGATTCAAATATTAATGCTTTTGGGGAAAAATGTTCCAATTATTAACAAGCCTTAGGATCATTTTAATGATCCCCTTCAAATTATGAGGGAATTATATGGTATTTGAGTGCGTTAATTTGAAATTTTTTAAATTTACTAAGAAATTCTTAAAAATTCGCACTCAAACACTATATAAGCCTAATTCTAGTCTTACACTACTTATTTACATATTTATAAATTAGTAATTACGAGAAATTGATCGGAAATGGAGTAGGACAAGATATGACACAGTCATATTGTCCGTTCAAGTAGCCTGAGGCCAGTCCCGTAGTCTCTCCCACCACCAAACTTCTCCAAGTTCCTCATTAACCTCCTTTCAAAGAGTTGCTAATCGATCGCTTTGATCATGATGCGAGACCTTTTCTTGTCTAATTTACTCCATCTTCTTTTTGGCAAGTAATCCATCTCTAAGCTGGAAGCAATATCATGAAGAACCCTTCGAACAGATGAGAGTGTGCCATCATAGAACTTATAGAGTTCATCAAAGCGCATCAACCTGTTTCTTTGGAACTTGTCTAGATATATGATTCCTTGTGGATTGTTGTAAGCAGTATGTAGGGTCATGCTGGAGATGTCAGACCTGAACGTCTCAGGCCTGGTGATATTAAGCTTCTTCTTGTAGCTTTCAACTCCCAGTTGAAGGTCTTCCACCCGCTTAAGAATGACAACACGTCTAGTAAACATCTGCAATGCCACATTCAAGTCAAAAAGGTCATCTCTTTCCAGATTGGAGAGCTTCTTTTGAACTAAGAGAAGAATCATGTCTTTAATATCACGCATATTAAGTCTTAGAAAGTCTCCTTCTACGAGCTTGTAGAGCTGTTGATCTTCACTTCGTACAACATCATGCTTGGACTTCCTGTTGCTTGCATATCCATAGAAGTTTTGTCGTTTTGGACCCTAGTGAGAGATTCCCCACATAGCATGTTTGTCGTAAGCTACCTTCACTGGACTCCATAGCGATGGAACCATGTCTTCTATGCCTTCAATAGTATCATACTTAGCAGCCCTTGTTTTTGTTGTAGAAGTCGTATATTTCCTGCTTAAACTTCTACCTTTTTGATATTCAAGGTCGTTGTTGATGAAGTAGTTAGCAAGAACTACTTGACGACCTTGATCTTTAATTAATGGTAGAGGCTTGCTGAGGTCAAATGGATATTCGTGTCATTTAGGGTTCGTCTAGTAAAGTTTATCGGTAACAGCCTTATAACACTCTTCAAAATGATATTCGAGTTCCACTCGGCTTTTGCATATCCCTTTGAGTAGATTGAAAGATGGTCTAACAAGATATTCTTGTGTCAGATTCTCAATCTTCAGATTATTTAAGACATATGCTGAGAAGTCGTTGGGAGTGCTCATCAGCTCATTGAAGGTAAGAGGGGGTTTTCCTGCTTTGGTAATTTTGCTTATCCAAGTCTGAGGTGGTCTAAAATCAATAGACTTTGTAGTATTCCAATCTGAATCTGGAGTCGGAGGTCTCTTGGGTTTCTTGAACCAGTCATCCTTTGAAGCTGCCTCGACATTGGGTTGATCGTCAGTGTTACCCAAATCTTCTCCTTGATTCAGTGGCATCTCTGTGTCTGCAGTCTCAAACACTGGTTCTTCTGCTTGAGCAGACTTGCTAAATGATTTTGACTGAGACTTGGAGCCTTTGGATGAGCTTGACTTAGATTCTTTTGACTTAGAACCTCTTGATGATTTAGCATCCTTGCTTGTCTTCTGCTTCTTTAACCCTTGGTCTGATCCAGCTGGAGGGTCTTCATCTTTGACTTTGTCTTCTCAGTCTCTCTTTAACGAATACACTTTAACATAAGATTCGAAGAGGTCCTTGTCAAGCTTGTAAGATTTGACCAGTGCATCATAGATATCTTTGTGTTCTTGAGCGCCTCGATATGATTTACTTTTCTAAATCTTGTCTGAGAGGATCTTCTTTAATTCAAACTCAGTGAGTGACGTTGCTGCCTCGTATGTTGACTTGGGTTGAGAGGAAGATTTAGCCAAGATGATATTCTCGAGTGATTCAGTAATGGAGTTTTGAATCACAGGAGTGTTGTAGTCAGATACTTCCTTTGGTAGGATTTTAGGAAGTTGATTCTTGACTTCATCTTTGATAATCTCTTTTACAGACTTTTCAACAAGATCTATGTATCTCTTCCTCTCATCTTTAGCCTTCTTCTCAAATTCTGCAGTGTATGACCTGAAAGACTTCTTAATAAAATCTTCAAGTCTTGTGTTGAGTTGAGCATCCACCATTGCAGTAATTTGTGACTTTATCGTTTCGAGCAGTTGTGCAGAGTAGACAACTTGTTTCAATTGAGAAAGCTCTTTGTTAGGATCATTAAAAGTGTCGATTATGTGATTTTGTATTATTTAAGTCATTAGTGTTTCTTTTGATAATGTCAAAGTAGTTTGTAATAAGGTATATTATGCTAAAAGAATGAAATAGAAGGACTAGCTAGGGTAACACGCCCGATCAAGCAAAAATTATTCTTATTCTACCCAAAAGAAAAGCAAAACTGCGACAAACACTTATTATATCTTTTGAAAAATTTTCAATTTTTTTTTTTTTTTTTCTGTATTTGTGTAAAACGGGTATTCGTGTAAAATGCTGCAGGGACCTCATCAATCGAAGATACCCCCCCAAACTAGAACTAAACATCGTCCTCGATGTTTTGAAGGGTATTACATTAATCTAAGGCCGTTTATGAGGTATGCCAAAAGATAAAACGTTAGTCGATAAGATTAGGATATCGGATTCCCAATTGAAGCTGAGGATGTGAAACTCTTGATGAATGACAAAACTGAGAGTCTTCACAATCCGGGCAATCCTGGACAATAACAACAACATGGAAACACGGGTAATGGAAAAGATAAGCTATTTTACACAACAACACAAAACACTTATTTAACACTACTTACTACTAAGATTAAACTAAGATAAACATGGGGTGCCTCCCACGAAGCGCTTGTTTAGGGTCGCGATGCTTGACCCATCACCTGAATTTATTGGACATTTGGGAATGTTTGGAGATCCGGGACTACCAATTGTGGTACGTCCCCTCCAAAGTAGTGCTTTATACGATGACCATTCACTTTGAAATTCGGCCCCGAGTTTTGAGATAACTCGATGGTGCCATATGGAAAAACTTGGGTTACAGTGAATGGTCCTGACCAGCGGGTTTTAAGCTTTCCTGAGAAAATCTTTAATCTAGAGTTAAAGAGGAGGACTCGATCACCGACGTTGAAAACGCGGTTCTTGATCTTGGAGTCGTGAATCCTCTTTGTCTTTTCTTTATAGATCAAAGAGTTCTCATAAGCTTCATCACGGAGCTCATTAAGTTCATTCAGTTGAACTTTCCTATGGTCACCAGCGGTTTTCAGATCAAAGTTTGTATGTTTTAAGGCCCAGTAGGCCTTGTGTTCTAACTCAATTGGCAGATGGCAGGCTTTTCCGTAAACTAACTTGTATGGAGTACACCCGATGGGTGTTTTGTAAGCTGTGCGGAAAGCCCAAAGTGCGTCATCTAATTTATCCGACCAAGAGGCACGATTTTCGCCCACGGTCCTTTCAAGAATTCGTTTCAAACCACGATTGGATACCTCAACTTGTCCACTTGTTTGTGGATGATACGCGGTGGAGAGACGATGAGTGACTCCGTATTTAAGCATGACCTTTGCAAATTGGTCATTGCAAAAATGGGTTCCGCGATCACTTATGATTGCACGAGGGGCACCGAATCTGGCGAAGAGAGATTTAAGAAATTTACAAACAACTCGGGCGTCATTGGTGGGGAGCGCTTTTGCTTCAACCCATTTTGATAAATAATCAACGGCCACGAGGATGTATTTGTTGCCTTTGGATGATGGGAATGGCCCCATAAAGTCAATGCCCCAGACGTCAAAGATTTCACAAACTTGGATGGAATTTTGTGGCATCTCATCACGTTGTGAAACTTTTCCTTGACGCTGGCATGAGTTGCAGTTTTTAACCAACTCATGGGCATCTTTGTAGATTGTGGGCCAAAAGAATCCGGAATCGAAGACTTTTCTTGCTGTGTAGTTAGCACCGTGATGTCCACCGGTGGGACCATCGTGGCAAGCCATGAGGATGTCATGGGCTTCTTTGCCAAAAACACAACGTCGAATAACTTGATCCGCACAGATTTTAAACAGAAAGGGATCTTCCCAGAAATAATGCTTCACGTCTTTGAAGAATTTTCTTTTCTGCTGGGTTGACATCCCTTTGATCACGAAATTTCCCGCATGGTAGTTTGCGATGTCAGCAAACCATGGGGTACTAGCATCAAGAACAGCAATCGAACTAAGAGTTTCAAGAGGAAACTTTTCATTTATCTCTTTTGGATCGAGCTCATTCTTGTGAGGATTCTCTAATCGTGATAGATGATCAGCCGCTAGGTTCTCAGCTCCTTTTGTGTCAACTACATCAAAGTCGAACTCTTGAAGGAGCAGAACCCATCGGAGCAATCTCGCCTTAGAATCTTTCTTTGCAAAGAGATACTTGAGGGCGGAATGATCCGTATACACAGTGCATTTGTTCATGACAAGGTAAGATCAGAATTTTTCGAATGCGTACACCACGGCTAACATTTCTTTCTCTGTTGTGGTGTAACGTGATTCCGCCTCATTCATTGTTTTGCTCGCATAGTGTATAGGTCTGAAATGTTTCTCATGACGTTGCCCCAAGACTGCACCTAAGGCGAAATCGCTTGCATCGCACATAAGTTCAAATGGTTCATTCCAGTCTGGGGCAATCAGGATTGGAGCCTCGGTTAGATTCTCTTTGAGAGTGTTAAATGCTTCAATACACTCTTTGGAGAAATAAAACGGAGTCTCTTTTTCGAGCAAATGGGTCATGGGACGGGCTATTTTTGAGAAATTCTGGATGAATCTTCTATAAAACCCGGCATGCCCAAGAAAACTACGGATGCCTTTGACAGTAGTCGGGTGAGGGAGCTTTGCAATAACGTCAATCTTAGCTCGATCGACCTCAATTCCTGACTTGGAGATTTTGTGTCCAAGAACAATTCAATCCCAGACTTAGAAATCTTTTTTTGGCGAAGGACTATTCTTCCTGACCATAAAAGTGGGCATTTTCCCAATTTAGCACAAGATTGGTGTCTTCCACCTTTGGACATATTTGTCTAAATGGGAAAGGCAAGTATGAGAATGAATCAACCAAAAACTAAGAAATCATCCATGAAGACTTCCATGGTTATTCTCAATCATAAATCGTGAAAGATAGCAACCTACACTTTGGAACGTGCCCAATGCCCGGTGCAATTGCATAACCCATGAGGCATGCGACGTAGACTAATGTCCCGTAAGGGCAGTTGAAGGTAGTCTTCTCTTGATCAAGTGGGACAATTGGATCTGAAAGTAAGCGGAGAAACCGTCCAAAAAGCAATAGTACACATTTCCTCCGGCTAAATCTTGTCAAGCATCTAGATCCATGAATGGTAAAGGGAAATGGTCTTTACCATGCGTCATTGAGTTTTTCAGTAATCGATGCAAACCGCCATCCCCCGTAACCAACCCTAGTGGGTATAATTCATTTCTTCATTTTTCACCACGTTATTCCTCCCTTCTAGGGACACAATGAACGGGCTACCCAGGGACTGTCAGAGATAAGGTGAGATTAACCCGGCATCAAGAAGTTTGATAACTCTTGCTTAATAACCTCAATGGATTTTGGGTTAACTCTTCCTTAAGTTGAACTACGGTTTGGCAATTTCCTTCCATCAAAAATCTCTGGTGTCAAACTGTTGGATCTAGTCCCCTTAAAACAGAAATCTTTCTTTCCAAGCTATGGCATGTTTTGTGTGACTTAAGAACCTTGATCAGGGCGGCTTTTATCCTCATCTTTTAAGTTTTAATTAGCGATTATTGACGGTAAAATGTCATTACCCTCCAAAATCATACTCAAGATGGGATGGTAAGCCTTTGAGTTACAAGTCGGGAGGACTCACATGAAGATTTTAATCTCTTCAGGTACATTTATTTTCACAAACAGTGACGAGGGAGATTTGGTCACTATTGATTACACTTAACAATTCCTCAAGTAAACAATATCTACCACAGAATTTATAGATAGCCGTCAACAATACCTGGTGGTATGAATCAACAAGTTCAAGAAATACATCGATCTCTTCCATTAGAAAATCACTTACCCTCCGGAAAAAAAAAAACTAGGGAGTGAAAGATGGAGACGAGAATCGATTCATAGGTCCGAAGTAGAAGTGGGATTGCCACTTTTAGAAATTTCAAGTACTTCTTGAACATATTCTTCACAAGCAATGTCAATAACATCGACTCGGTTAACCGATTCAATGATATTGTAGGAGAAAGTCTTAGTATCACCAACTTTGAAGGTCACGGATTGGTCATCGTGCCTAAGGGTCATTTGTTCACCGTGAACATCGATCAAGGCACGTGCCGTCCTCAAGAAAGGTCTTCCTAAGATTAGGGGAACCCAGGGTACGACAACGTTAGTCAACGACCACAAAATCGCAGGAAAGAAAAACGTTCCCAACTTTCAACACGAAAACTCTTCGGCGATGCCGGTTGAGAAGAAATCGTTCGTGGAAAGACTCGGCAAGTTCAAGAATCATCGGGTTTTGGTCAATAGCATGGGAGACTAGTTCTTTCTAAATGGAGAGAGGCATCAGGTTGATGCTTGTACCGAGAATCCTTCCAAGGCTAATCATTCATCTCATCTCCGGAAAAATCACACGGTATAAGAAATCTGCCAGGGGTCACCAAGTTTTCTTCTCGGTAAACTTTTTTAGATAAACCGCCGAGCAATTAGTCGTTTACCGGAGTCTTTGTCAACTCAATCATCTTAATCCTTGTCATTGAGAGCTATCTAAACATTGGTGCAAATTTGGGCATGTAGTAGGAAGCGTCCGCAGAAGCTTACTCGAAATGGGAGATTCCGAAATCTTCATAAATTGAAGCAAGAATATTGTCTTTTTCACGAAGCTTTTCTTTGTTGGCCCTAGAAGGATAAGGCAAAAGGCTGTTTTTAGTTCTTATGAAGCAACAACGGGCTCCACCAATTTGGTCACAAGTTTGGACCACTAAGGATGGACGTTTCGTGCTTGGGTTCACCGATCTTTGTCACCTCGGTATCATTTTCAGTCCTTTATGAGGAAAAAATTTGAGGTCCAATTATAGAAACACCGCTCGGTATGATTGCTTTCACATCACCTTTCGTGGTTAGCAATGGTGATTGCTTGGAAGAGAACCCGAACCCCGAAGTAGAAGGCGGTATTACTAATAACGAATTTGTGATCAGGTTCCGTCAATATATGCCATTTGATTTCATATTTGCCATAACCGCAGTCATTAGCTTTGACTAATATCAAAATCGGCTTAGACACACCTTGTGCTGGTGAACGGAGCTTGTAAGGTGGAGCTTGAAAAGTCGGAGGGTTGAATTAATCTGGGTGGTAAATATGTCCTTGATTGAATTATTACCCCGATTTTGGTTGAAATTTATCCCCCGATTTTGGTTGTTTTGATGGTTTTGCATAGGAGGAAAACCGGGAGGTCGAATTTGGTTAGTGGTATGTGCTTAATTACACATACCTTTTACCTTTAAAAACAAGCTAAAATAACCAAAAACGGACTTAAAATGCCAAATATACGCTTGTTTTGCTAATTGTGTTGTGCAGGAACGGATATCTAAGAAAAGGACGAAAAACGAAGCCAAAACGACAAAACCGGACACAGAATGGAAAAGCAGGAAAAAGACAAAGTCCAGTCAAACAAAAAGCCTGAAAAAGTCAACAGAAAGTCAACCCCGACAAGCCCGAAGCCAAAAAGTCAAGAAAAACAAGTTTAGGGACTAAACTTGTTAAATCCCTAAACTTGTCTTAAAAGAAGAAAAGAAGGAAACAAAGAGGAGGGTTAATTCTGCCAATTTGGCAAAGTTAAACCACAAGGGGCAAAGCTGCCAAAAGAAAAGAGTTATAACACACAAGGACGTGTGATGCAATTGCAAATATAACCCTTGGGGGCTGAAACTGCCAAGTCCCCAAACTTTTAATTACACAAGGACGTGTACTGCAAACCCTATATACACCTTGAGGGACGAATTGTGTTAAACTCCCAAACTTTTGCCCTGTCACCCCTAACCTTTTCATAACACTTTTTCCCGCCCAATTTTCCCCCCAACGAACTCACGGGTTAACCACCCCCGTTTTATCCCATAACCCCAATTCCACCATGGATAAACCTTTCCCCCCTCCTCCACTATCATTCCCACCAGCCCTAAAGTATTGCCATGTTGGCAATCTCACCATTCTCCATGTTCTTTAACCGAATCAATGGTTGGGATTAACTCAAAGAAGCACAAAAGCTATCAATGGCTAGGATTAAGACTTTGAAGTCTCTCACAGAAGAAAAACACCTTGCAAGAGCTGAAGACTTAGCTTGTAGTATAAATAGGACCTTAGTGATAGCCGAAAAAAATATAGCTTATTTAGTTAATTAATTTTTAATTCAGTTAAATTTATGTTTGTTTCAGCTTATTTACAGCTTATTTAAAGTTCTTTGTACTATTTTCATCAATTAATGAAGTATTGAAGTTTTTGAGAATGTTATACCCGTTTCAATTTTTTTTACTGTTCAAAGTGCTTAATTTACCTTCTATGTAATAAAAAAGCTCTTTAAACAGCTTTATTGATAAGCTATGTTCACCTAACAAAGTGATTAACTAAAAAAATTGGGGTCTACACTGGAAAATTCACTCAAATTACCACAGCTTATTGAATTGGATGATAAGCCAAATTTGGATGGGCTTATTAAAGACAAAATTATTGCCAATAACGGAGCTTGTAATTAAGTTTTTGACAGCTTATTTGCCCTGTTTAAGCATAAGGGGCTGTGGTAAGTTCTCTTTTTTCCATTTTTAGCTCATTTTTAGCATTAGCTTATTTTCAGCTTATTGGTGCTTATTTTTCTTTTGGGTATGCTTATTTAAGTCTTATTATAGCTTAGTTAGTGCTAAAATAGTCTTGTAGTGTTAAATTTGATTATCAATTCTCCAATTTTTAGCCTAATTTATCCTTGTTACTGTAATTCAGTTTCAGTTATTTCAGTGCTTATTTGTTGTTGATTTTTGCTTATTAATGTCTTTTAATGTTTATTTAACTTACTTGCTTCAATATCCATGGCTTAATTCACCTTTAGTTAGCTTAAAAGTCCCTTGACAGAATTTAAAGGGTGTTTGGTTAACAACAAACCGGGTCTAAAATGGACAGTGGTAGTTGTGGTCTCAAGTTAGTTTTAGCTTAAGTATTAAGCTTGTTTAAAGCTGTTTTTAAAAGTCTTTTAAGTTTGAAAAATGTTTTTCAAGTTGTTACAATTGTGTACTTAAAACTGTGACTTTGTGAAAGTTCAAAAGAGCTTATTTCATAAGCTCTTGTAATTGTGAGTTATGATTTTAAAAAAGTTGTGTTTTTTGTGTGTCAAAACAAGCTGACACAAGCCCTTGAGTCATTTTGACTTGTTAAGTCAAAATAGCCAAAATTTGAGTTTAAGTTTTAAAAGCTAAAAGTCCCTTTTTCAAGAGTTAAATTCAGCAAGTTTTAAATGTTTTTAGAAGCTATAACTTGAGCATAAGCTCACCTTAACCACTCTATATCTGTTATCAACGTTGCTTTAATTTGAGCTTATTTGACAGCTTAAAATAAGCTGTCAATATAAGCTCTTGTTTTAGCCTAATTCTCCCCTGGTGCTAAGGGCCCATTTTCTAGCAGTCTTTTCTAGCTTGTTAGTGCTCTTAAGCCCTAGCTTTTGGCTTATTTTGAGAGCCAATAAGCTCTTTGATAAGTTCTCTTTTCTCAGTCCTTGAAAAGCCATTTTGATAGCTTATTTTTAAGCCCAAAGTACCCCTTTGACTGTTTTTGTTAGGCCTAGTGTAGAAACTGCTTATTTTCATTCTAGGCTTATTAAGCTTATCTTACTTGCTCAACTGTGTTCCTATTAGCTTATTTTGTTTGTTTGGATAAGCTGTGTTGGCTTATTTTCCTTTTTTCCTTGCTTGTTTTGTGTAAACAGCCCAAAACGTAACCGTTTAGCCTTTTTTACGTAGTTTTAAGCTTTCGTCAATTTTAACCTCTTTAAGCTTAGTATAGCTTTAGTTATTTTAGCGTTTAAATGCTTTACTTAGATAAGGTAGTTTATCTTTTAGCCTTTTTATCCTAGCTTACTTAATGTCCCAAGTGGTCCATATGACTTAGCCATTTTTGCGTAAAAGCGTTGTTAAGCTTCGGTCGTTTTAAAAGCTTTTTTTAAGCTTATTTATAAGCTTCAAAAAGTTGTAGTTTTGAAAAGTGTAAGCTCAACGAGTGAACAACTTTCTTCACAAATTTTCCAAAAAAAAAGGGAAACATGGGTGACCCGTGAGCAAGACTCGAACCCGGGTCTCTACCCTTCGATACATCCCCTTTTATAAACATCACATACCGCTGCGCCCTTGGGACTTTTTCTGTTATGGTCCCAAGGCTAGGTATTTAATACTTTCTTGGCTATTAAACCCTTAGAAGCTGTTTACCTGCTTATTTGGGGCTTATTCTTAAAAGCTAAATCTTTTGTTTCTTATTTCCTAGTGGTATCATAGTGTAAATATTTTTATAAAAGTTTTCAGAATTTAAAGGGTCGTTTATGATGTTTTTACAATTTAAATTTCGTTAAAAGTTAAAAAATTCTAAAAAATACAAAAATTATAAAAAAAAAAAATAGTTTCTTTTTTAGAAAAATTTTATTTAAGTCATAAGTTGTAGGAAAAATATAAAAATTTTCGTAGGGTCATTTTTATAACTTTTTGCTTTTTAAAGAACGGGTCCGGGTGCGGTTTTTGTCTGACATCGTTTTGGTCAAACGACCTCCGTTTTTGTCTAGTCGTTTCCTTCTTCGTTATTTGTCGCTAAGAGTATTAGAAGTGAAAATTTTTCGTTCGTGAGGGTTATTTTGAAGTTTTTAGGTTTTTCCCCCTTTGTTCGGGGTCCGTGCTCTCGTTTTTTAGCTTAATTTCATATTTTTAGGTTTTTCTAAACTTTTTGTTTGCTTATTGTCCTAAGCTACCTTTCCACACCTCAAGATCAATTCTCTCCTTCATACTCAAATCTCCCGACTGTAATCGATTTCAGTCCAGCCTCATTGGATAACGACCCCTGAATATCTATACTACGTCGCGTTTTATTGATCTTGTTGATTTTTAGACTTATATATATTTTATATTTTATCATATATTATATATTTAGTATAAAATTTAACGATCAGCGTATCAGCGCCAAGTCTTCACAAGAAAATGCGTATTTACAATTCTCAATACAACGTATCCACCTTCTGTCGTACGCCGTATCCATGAAGATAACTATTCAGTGATATGAAGATATTATTATTTTGGGAATGTATATTATATTGATCATAAACTTTGTGCGCACTCCAAGGGATACACCCTAATAGGCGGTATTGGCCTAGCCCAATACGGCGTATCTAGGTTTTTTCGAAGGTTATAAATAGAAGACTCACAAACGAGTTTTCGGTGTGCAAAATCATATTCTTCATACCATACATATAAAAGACGATTTTCTAAAGAAAATAAGAGCAACAAAGGTCAAGCATCGATCACGATTCCATAGAAGACACCGTGTAATTCCTATACTCTTGTAATCATTTAATTTTTGGTATCGTTCGGTAAAACGTTTAGTTTACCTTGGTTAATTGATCACATTTGTATAATTACCATGGTTATGGGCTAATACCCTTGGGTATTAGCCATCTTAATGAAGATTTAATGTTTGGTTTGTTTTAAAATCAATTTACTTAATTTATCATTGAAAGTTTAATTATGTTTATCACATGATACTTGTCTATGTGTTTGAATATGTGACATATCATTTAATTGGGTCTAGTTACGCCTAACAAGCGAGCTAGATACTGGAACCAATAGGATCTTTTTATATTACTGAACCAATAGGATCACAAATAACATTGTCTTTATCTTTAAATTAAGAACTTAGTTCGACCGACAGGTGACCCGTAATGTTTCAACAAGTATGTTCTTGATTAATTGATAAAGATTTAAATAGTGGACTACCAGTATATAAAATACCGTCAAACAGTAAGTGGGTAAAGTCCCGATGGGCTAGGGTTTATCAAGATCACCATTGCTATAATCCCTAGATAGATTATAATTAAACTAAAGGATGCTTTATGCGGATGCGTTAATTGTGACAGGATTCAACGTGTCTAGGTCTTAGGATGATGTCCCGCCTAAGTCTTAAGAATGATATGCCGCTTCGAGATAAGAAATCATTGCACTAAATAAACAAACCAGCATTTAATCGGATTTAATATGGCTAATACAGTTTTCTATCATTTGGCTTGTACCGCTCTTTTATCTTCTGATTGTTTTCTTGCATGTTTATTGTGTTTAGAATTGATTATTGTCACCATAAAACCTGTGCCAGTCTCTCAGGCTAAAAACCCCCATATCCGTTAGAAGCGTATATAGCATATGTTTAACAAGTAATTAGAATTAACCTAATTAGAGTAATTAAAATGCTGATAGATTATAAGGTTAACGACCTCGCTCTTAGTGTTCGACACCCTACTTACCACGAAACTCCACCCGATCGGGTACAATGCCTGTTAACGTGTTGTTTTAGGATAAGTCAGCTAAATATAAATTTAAAACTTGGTAATCAATAAATTGACCCTACACGATAGCACATCAAGTTTTTGGCGCCGTTGTCGGGAAGTGAAAAAGTTTAACCTTTAATTTTATTAGTATTTATAACCATTAGTTTAGATTAATCTAATTAGTATAATTAAATTCTGTTTGAAATTAATTTAATTATGTGATTTAATTGTGTGTTTAAATTCCATCTTATTTAATTACTTTCATAAAGTACTCTGCCTTGTAGTTCGTTTCTTTGTTTCTGATTTCCAGCATAGGTTTATCATGGATGATCCAAACATCACTATGGAAGAATACATCAGACTAGAAGAAGAAAAAGATCGAAGACAAGGTCGAACATTTGATTGGCAAATTTCCTGGTACGGCAAGACGGAATATTATGAAAATGAGGACGATAGCTTTACGAATCTCGAAACAGAATACCCAGCTATAGTCTTTGACGATATACCCGATGCAGCATTCTCACGTGAACCTACGGTAAGTCCTCTTAACAATAACGAAATCGACTTTAACATTTCATTTGACGAATCCGACGATGAAGATTACATGATAGTTTTTGACGAAAATTCATTTTCTTGTAAAATAATTTCTATCGATAATTTAAAAACGATTTCGGAAAATGAAAATGATAAAATCAACATACCATCATCTCCGTTACCAAAACCTACGATTGGTTACTTTGATGATTTAGACTTCTTTAAAGACTTTGAGAATGAATTCCCAACCATCGTTTATAATGATCTAAAGTCTAAATCTGACCCACTAAATGAACCCTCTATAAGTTCTTAACATATCGGTAAATTCGAAACGTCATTGTCCGAATATGATGAAAATGAACAAAACGTTTTATGCCTTAATGACTCATTTTCTCTAAACGTAATTTTTCCAATAATCAAAAAACGATCAAGGACAATGATGACAATATCGATATAACACGACTTTCTGGAAGTAACATTGACACTAAAAGATCAAACGAACCTCCGGAAACCAATCACGATAAAACCAATAAAGTTTTCAACGAAATTTTTTTATCATAACATTGGATGCTAATATCGTGAATTGGAATTATTTTAACAATTAAATGCCATTAAACCTCATCAAAAATTTATATGTGCCATTTGGCATCCCGTTTGACCCTAAACGGTATTATAAGGATGGTGCTCACACAAGGATATTGCGGAGGACAAGAACCTAATCATAAGATATAGCACATTTACTACACCGTGACCTGAGACACCCGTGGCTCAGATACCAGGTTGATGGATATGACAAGGGTATTGTACACAGTTACGAGCAGAGGCTCGAGACGATATGAGGTAGGCTAGTTAACCAGGTACATGTATTAGATTTTGCTGGATTGACACATGGTATGAGTCTGACTCTAGGGGATACGTTGAGTATGGTATATGCTGGAGATGATGGGCAGACATTGTTTACTATCCATGCGTAGAAGAGGTTGTTCGAGAATCAAGTCTAGCAGTAAGTTCAGCAACATAGTTCATGATATGATACAAACATGCTATCCGAATCAAGAGCAGAATTGAGATGAGAGAGTGATTTCAAGAGTGTTGAAGCTAAAGGAAAAAGTCAAACTTAACGACTAGCTGAAACAAAAGTGCTTCCCGAGAGACAGCCCGGTCATTTTCAAATTGTTTGAATTGTTTTCAATTGTTTTCACGAGTCTGTGTTCCCAGACACTCCATACGGTGTATCAAACCCCTCTGGATACGGCGTATGGATGTGTCTGGACATTATCAATCTGTAGTTTAATTTCAGTAACTTAAATATTTTAATTGTTTTTACAAGAATAATACGACGTATCCTAGGGTTTGGGATACGGCGTATTGATCCCTGTACAGTTTTGTGTTTAATTGTTTTCCTACATTGTAACCATTGTATAACCGAGATAGGAATTGCACTTTTGTCTTCTAATCTTTTATGCAGGACCTTGCTTTAAAGAAAATTGACGATATGATATACTTTGAAAAAGACGTGTGTTGAACTCATACGAGCATTCTTAAGCCTCGTCAACACACTTTTTCTCAAAGAACTCGAATTGGAGAATCATCACGAGCAACATATCAGGGGAGTTCCTCGTTCTAATTTTATTTCCCATTTTCTTTATTGTCTTATCAATACAATGAGGACGTTGTATAATTTAAGTGGGATTATAACACCCTGCGTTTTCAAGTCATTGACGACGTCAACAAATCCGCAAGGTACCTTTTGTATTGTACATGTTTGCTTGAAATTGTAAACATTAGGTTAAATCGCATACGCCAAAAATTAGCCTTTAATGTAAACGGGCATCAAATCATCAATCGTTTGCATCAATCATGTGTTATATAATTATTTTAATAATAATTATTGTCATTGTTCATTTATTTTATTGGTTACGTAAGTTAAATACGTTTCGCGATAAATGTACGTTTAAGAATAACCGAAAGCATGAAAATTTATCTACGCTTCAACAATTACCCTCGAGTGTACCCAATACCTAAAGTTTTATTAAACTTTAGCCAAGTAAATATTACTTACACTTTGTACACTAGAAATGAAACAATGTGTATGAAATTACAAGTAAATACATCTTTATATAAAATCTACAAGTTGTAACTTGTATACATAATACAAGTTATATGGTTAAATACCAAAAGACTTCTATAAGTCCTCCCCCCCTCATTCCACATGGCACAACACCAAGGAAGCAAGAAAAGTTCACTCTTTGGTCAATGGTACATCACTTGCTCATTAA
>BQNB010086016.1:16833-28306 GCA_026074375.1 Tanacetum coccineum | reverse complement strand
GTATAAGTTTATTAGGTATTTGTAGTTGTGGTCCCATGTTTGATAGTGCCTTTGAGTCTTGTTGGTTTATAGATATCCCTCACTCTATAATGGAGATTTTTGTAACTTTTGAGTCTCTCACTCTTCTTAAACAATCTTGTATTCCTTTCTTGCCATACAAAATATACCACTGCTCCAATCACCCATCACCCTAGAATGCTCTAAATACTTCTATTTGCAATCATCTTTGTCAAGTAGATTTTTTTGTGAAAAGGTGAACATATATTACTTTCCCAATCCATTACATACAAACTGCTAGAACATATGTCTAACAACAAACACAAAGTTATCTAATGATTCTTTTCTTTGACAGACCCATCTGTACATTCCATGTTTACCTAATCACCCACCATAGCCTCATGATTACATTTTCCAACTAAATGGGGAACACACACCCTCTAAGAGAGTTCCTTACAGCTTATACTACCCTCCAAGTCCATATACCCTCCACAATGATAAACCTAACCAGATAGCACTTGAATAGGGACATCTTTCCACTATTCTTGTCACCTAGTAACAAATTTAGTCGTGTACCATGTTCTTGTCACCCAAACAGCTTCTTCACAAACATCATCATTCCATTCAATAGGCCAACTCCAGTTCTTATTCTGAAATCAGGTTAGCAACTTTACATTCATTGTTCAACCTTTTCATCAGAGTCAAGATGATAACTGATGTTATGTCTTTTCCACGTTTTGTAAGAATATCAAGTTTTTGCAGTACGTGGTATGCACAAAGCTTCTTTATTTAAACACACCCTTTCTTTGCCACTGTAGTGGCCCATTTAGAAGGCTTATTATAGTACCAAACCAATCAGACCAACCTTATCTAAACACCCCCCATATAAACTTAAAATTGCATCACTAATCAGAGAAGCCTTCCTTATGGATTATCCAAACACATATCCATATACTTACCTTTACATATAATTATAATTGATGAAACTCATATTTTTTGCAGAGATAATTATCATTGAATCAAACACAAGTTCAAGTTCCATTAGTTTAAGTTTCGATGAGTATGAAGATGAGTATGACTCAAGTTCAAGTTCTGGTAGTTCATGTTCTCCTTATGAGTATGAAATAGTTTCAAGTGAAGGCCCAGATAAAAAGTTGTTCAAATGGTATGAGGATACCACTGATGAGGACATTCTAAAGTTCAAAATTTTAAATCGTAAAGCCAAAGGTAAAGCTTCTTCCTCAACAACTTGTTGTGATGATACCAGTGATCAAGAGTTTCCACATGATGATGATGATAGCAGTGATGAGGACTTTCTAGAGGTAAAAGTTAAGAAGGCCAAAACTTACTGATAACGCTCAAATTATACATATTTTTATATGCGTTATTTGTGCTTTTATATATCTATTTTAGTTAATAATAAGAACTTTTGATACTTAATACACTATATTTTCTATTATAGGTTCATGGTACGTATCATGGAAGAAAAGAAAAGAATACATGAAGACATAGAAGTTAAACAAAGAAGTAAACTCAAACTCAAAGCTTCCCGACACCTGTTCACTATTTTGGCTATAACTCGGTCATACGAACTCAGATTTAGTTGATTCAAGAGGCCACCCGAAAGAAAATTTAATTATCTACAACTTAGAAAAAAGTTCAAGAGCTGTAAATGCTCAAAGTACGCCAGTTTTATAATAAAGTGCGGCGCACTTTATGGGAGATGCAATTAATTCGTAAATTTGGCCCAAAATCCGTCCCCCAAATACATCCTTCAAACTTGGTCCCCCCAAAAATTCTCTATCCTTCCTATAAATAATACCCCCTGTTGGTGCTTGGGACAAAATATCATACACACAATCCATAGAAGTCACAATAGGAATAATCTAAAGTCGTAAGAGGAAACATAGGCACCAAGGGAGGGGAAGAAGTATCGCCGAACAATTTAAATTATGCGCAAGGCACTTTTCCACGCATCAGCGAAGTAAGACAGCGGAGTAAGGCGAGAGTTTGCTATGATGTGCGGGGCGGGAAGCGGCAAGGGAGGGCGGGGTTATGTGTATGATTCGCCGGAATTCTAGATCAATGGAACGATATGAAAATTCCTTAACCGTAATCATGTTCTGTGTCCAAGTATAGTTCTCGCGATCTCGGCACATTTTGCTCTACAAAACTGTAAGTCGTTGCAGCGAGCAACTTTTTGGACTCGAACAACCTATAAATTGAGAGGATTTCTAGCCATTTGAGATATCTCTCACACATACACTTCCAAAACAACTCTCCATCAATCCACACCATCTAATCACGAATCTACAAGTGTGGTGACAGCACCTTAAGGGTTCGGGTCGATTGTAATAGATATCTTGGGTTATTGATAATAGTTTTCGGCTGGGAAAACTTGTAATCACCATCTTTGACCTTATAACTTTGGTATCGTTTATATTATCTTTTAATAATGAATGATTCTGAATTTTATGATTTTAATATGTGTGTTACTTGTTTTATCATGGAGTAGTTTTTTTTATGTTTGTTTGGGCATATGTGATCTTTGATATGGAGCGTTTGGATATGTGTTTATTGAATTGGTAAAAACAATATTTTATATAAGAATATAGGCCGAAATGGGTTCTTTATATATGTGTTACTATCATTCCACTAATTATATTGAGTTATAATAACCTTATAAAGACTGAAGGATTTGTTGTTAATAAAATCAATATAATCAACAAGTTACATTAAAAGGCCCGAAAGATTTATAACTTGTGTTATATTTACTTCTAAACTTATAAACACTATCCTAAATACTCATTATCTTAGTGATCATTGCCTAAACAAACATACTTTAATTCTTTGCTTTCATCATCTCTTAATCGCTTTCTTTACAATATTCAATATATGCACATTTTGGTTAATTTGATAAGTGACAATCATTTTAGCCTTAGCACCTTCATTACAAACTATGAAAACTTTAATTCACTTAGTTACGGACCTGGACTTACCTAAGCCATACTATACACGAATGAGTATACTTGCCCGTGTTGTGTTTTTAGTAAAAAATCAGTATTTCTAGTATTATAAATTTAAAGCTTGTAAAACACACATCACTTGCAAAGGTAAATCTTCAAAGTCAACAGGTTGTAAGACCAAATGTTTCAACTCTTCCAAGACTAAAGTTGTTAGTAAACCAAAGACTTTCAAAAGCCCATTCTTAGATAGCAGTGATGAGGACATGTCCAAGTCATCCAAATCTCAAACAAAAGATTTGAAAAGCCCATTTTTAGATAGCATTAATGAGGACATTCCCAACTCTTCTAAGTCTCAAGCAAAAACCTTCAAAGGTAAAGCTTCTTACTCAACAGCTTATAAGACAAGAGGTTCCACCTCTTCCAAGTCAAAAGGAGTTCCCCAAGCCATTACACTGAAAAGCCTAGTTCCTCAACCAATTATTGTGAAAAGCCCAATTGCAATAAAGAATTGTGTCATTGGCCTGGCAAATGAGAAAACCTGGGATCTCATTCAGAAGAAGCAATTTGGAGTGAGGAAACCTACACCTGTTGCAGAGGGAAGTGATAACAGCTTTGGTGTTTGATCATTATGTCTGTTTATGTCATCTTTTGGGACATGTAAAAAAATTAATCTTTTGCTAAGTTTGGTATAACTGTTATTATGTGTATGTGGGTATATTAGGTATAACTTTGGTAACTTTTAGTAACTCTTGAATGGTTAAGTTATGTCATATGTTGAATGTTTATGTAATATTTTGGTACATTTGGTTATGATTGGTACTTTGTGTATTCATGGTAAAATTGGTTATGATTGGTACTTTGGTACTTTATGTATTCATGGTTATGTAATAGTAGGTTTAAATCTGAATTTGAGTACCTTTGAATGTGAAAATTGCTACTGTGGTTTGATATTGAATTTGCATTTTGTTTCCAAAAGTTATCTAATGAATTTGAGTTATCTTTACAGTCATGGGGATGGTTGATGCAAACTTTACAGTCACATGGACCAATTATGTAATTTACATTAAAGGATAAAATGGTCAAAGATGCTCAAAAAAGGCCAAAAAACCACTTTAATGTTCACATAAGTAATTTTTTATTTGATGTTTAGAAAAGTAAATATGGACAAGTATAATGTTTTTTAAAATGATTAGCCTTTTTTGAAAGTGTAGAAAGTATTTTGGGACGTTGGATCTTTATCCAAGCCCATTCAACGTAGCTATTGGGATTTATTATTTAGTAACAATTATTATACGATACTTCAACAACGGATATTTCCAAAGGGACCCGTTTGATGTATATAAGTTAACACATAATACACGTAATTTACTAACCTCTTAGTTTCATCACTTGAATTACTAAAAAGTGATATTGGTCTTGATCTTGATCTTGAACTTTTTCTTACACGAAAATCTTATAGCAACTAAACGAAGTTGCCTCTAAGAAATGCTCACAATACACGTCCTTGTAGAACACCCAAATGCTAGTTCTAACACTTCATGAATCAAGCAAGCAAAACGCATGATTTAGTGCTTATGAAATTGGTTCTCAAAATCCAAAGGGAATAGGGATCCGATTTGGTTTAAGGGTATGGAGAGGAGAAGAGTTTGGTTTACTAGTTAATTAGGCTATCAAAATATCACAAATAATGAATTAGGAAATTTATTATATAGGATTAGATTAGGGGTGTTGATCGGTTCGGTTATAGGGTTATTTGGTTTGTTCGGTTCGGTTAAAAAAAAATTTGGGTCAACTCGAAAACCGAACCGAACCGAAAACAAAATTTGAATTCTGTTCGGTTTTCGGGTTGACCCGAATAACCCGAATTATTTAAAAAAAATACATAGATATTTAGAAAAAAAAATCATTTCAAGCATAAAAAGTGTATTTTTATATTATGATAAAATTTTATTGATCTTTTTATATGTATAGATATATATAAAAAAATATATTTATATAAATTTGGTTTTCGGTTCGGCTTTCGGTTCAGACTGCCAAATCCATATTCAACCCAAGAATTGAATTCGTAGTTCGGTTCGGTTTGGTTTTGGCAAATTCGGTTCGGTTCGATTCGGTTTCAGTTCTCAGTTTATTCGATCTTTTCGGTTTTTCTGCTCACCCCTAGATTAGATAAGTTAGAGACCAGGCTAAACACAAAACCATTCCTCCATATTTTCGGCCAATCATGGGCTCCCCTTGGGGTCCATGAATCGTTTGGGCTTGTACATAAATAAGGAGTCCATTACTTGTTATTTATTTAAGACCATTAGTTATTTAAGCGTTTAACGGTTAAATTAACAACCATTACGTTATTTCGTGAATTATTTAGATTTATATAATTAATATAATACAATATATATTATCTACATTATAAGAGTATTCTCTCGGTGTATACATGTGTGCCCCCATAGGCTCACGTATTTTTAGCCGTATAATTATCAATTATGACTTTGAGCATTACTAATAGATCTCACTTGCGAAAGTCACAATCTTAATAAATTATACTAACAATGGTAAGCGTCTAGCAACATGCCATTACTCTCGGAAATACCTGAGTGTTGGTTTCGTTAAGCATCTCTTTGTAAATGGTTTATTATTATTCATCTTATTGTTTCAGATACCATGTTAAACTTTGGTTATGGATCATACTCATTCTAAAATGTTTAACTATTTTGTTTCTCGATATAGATATTGAACAAAATTACCAAACATAAACAAGATTCATATTGACTTACTTTGGGTGTGGCCACACATACATCTGATCAATTCATCGAGGGGCCCAGTAGTATCTAACTCTAGTAAACACTTGGAGGAACAAATCCCATTTTGACTGCACGTGTCATTCATGTGCTTCACAAGTTCACATCACTTCTGAAAATAGCTTTTATAACTACCTTATTCAGGACAACGTTTAACTATATCAAGAAAGTGAGATCCACACATGCAAGATGTTACCTATAAAATTCACTAGCATAACCAAGATACTTATGTCGAGGAGGCCAAAATACATATGAATCCATGAGAGAAAGTAAAGAAAGAAAGAAAGGAATGAGCCTTTACGCTTCTAAACTATCCTAACTTTTCACTTCTAGTCCTAGTGTATTAGGCTATTATTAACTAATGTAATTTCGTAAATGTCGCTCACATTTTAAGGCTAACAATCTTCCCCCAATGTGGAGACATGTGGAATTACTTATAATGTTCCTAACAATTGCACATACAACAAAATAAAGTCTTTAAAGGCGCTTCCATTGTTGAGGATGTCTTTCTTGTCCTTTGTCTTCATACATGTACCCTAGCTTGAATCGTCTTTGTCTTTGCTTGTTGTTGGAACACTGTAATAAATATGAACTGGATTAAATTCTCCCAATTCATACAGCATATCTTGAAAAGCTTTTTTCATAAACTTTTTTGATGAAGATTATGAATTAGCTTCCTTCCCAAACCAATAACCCTATCTTGAATAGTTTTGATGTAGCTTGAACGATCTTCTAACTCTTAGATTTAAGTGCATAGCAAAAATTATTAAAAACTCTACATCAAACATAATTGGTTCTTGTCATTCGGTCTTGGTGATTATCTGTTTGGGGGAACATGCAAGAAATCAACATCAAATCTTCTTACGTATGCATAATACTTTACCCAAACCAATCCAATGAAGTGGAAACCATAACACCCAACACGAATCTACGAAACCAATATCTTCATTAACCCATAAAACCAATCTACATACACGATTCTTCCATCATGATGGTTATGATATCTCAGAAGCATCATTGTCGTGTACGCTCATATACTCGAGATGATCATGTCTTAAGAAAAAATCTTGAATGTTTTGAACAACGTTGAGAAACTTTGAAAATTTTGCAAAGACTATAAGTACCATTTTCGTTCTATAGCCCAAAATATATCCCCTGGATAATCGACGGTGACCACATATCTACTCTTTTAATACCTATGACTAACTTTACCAACCCAGTATTCAGTTGACTTTCATTGTAGTAACCATACTGGATGGAGTAACCCACCTATACCAAACTTGGAACTGAAGTACCAATCCCTTAAATTTTGTGACTTAATCTTGCCACTGTAGTGCATTGAAGAACATATCCACGATCTGTATATACGTGTGACCACTGTTCACTGCAACACAACTCTCTTTAAGTGATTAGTTATTAGTGTTGGCTAATACTCTGTAACTCCTTACATCAGGTATAACTAGATAGTTCATGTCTTATTCTGAATCCTTCATGCTAAAGTAAGTCATTAATCGATAGATGGGTTTGAAGAAAAGAATTAGAAAGTAGAAGGAAGGCTCGATGAATAAATAAATACAATCCTTCGTGAAATCTCACTTCAATCTCTTATATGTGATAACCAATATCAACACGTAGTCACTTTGTCGTTCAAGTTCTCAAATATTAGCTGATTGTAAATTAAGTGAATATTATGAAGGATCTTTTTAAGTGTTATGTATTATGTTTTCTTTGTTGTTGGTTTTGGTTTAAGGTTTGATTGCTCGTTAACTAAGGACAAACGGTGAAAGTAAATTGTCGTTAAGGGTATTAAAATGTTTTGGTATTGTTAATGACTATTGTGTTATTTGTAATGGAAGGAGGACGAAATGTGTAGATTAGTTGCAGTTAAGGGTTGTACTGAATGGTTAAAAAAATGTCTTTAGTAGGAAAAACTTGGGTTGTTGATGTGAAAGTATCATGCTTGAACCAATTGTGCTAACCATGTTATTGATGTATTTATTGCAAGATATGATATTTAACATTATGTAAGTCGCATAAATTGGTATCAAACTTGCATGAAATAAGATGTAATCGCATGTACACGTTACAAACAATCGATGTTAATCGCATGAGATGTTAATCCTGTAACACAACTCGCATGTCATAAACCAAGTGTAACTCACATATCCTAAGTCACATCCCTTGAAACCTGTGCACTCGCATACTAATCTTTGATCTTTACTCGCATAACATTACATGTATATAACTCACATGTTAACTTGTTATTCAAGTCGCGTGTATCCTGTAAGTCCCAAACTCGCATAACACTTTGAGCTCAAACTCACATACTTTTTCCAATTAGCAGACTCGCATGATTTTCAAAATGTTTGCTCTCATGTATTTCTTAAAAACACAACTCACATGTTTTTTGAAACAGTTAACTCGCATCTTTTGAATATCCTATTAAGTCGCATGTTTTCTAATTACATAACTCGCATCTTTTTCAAACTTAACTCGCATGAATTGCAAAACACAACACACATGACAAGTCACATAAAACCTGTTGCCAAACACGCATGTTAACTCACATGTTTACTCGCATGATTTTTTTATCTTCTAAACACGCATAACCTATGAACAACACTCGCACAACTTTAGCTCACATGAACAAAATCGCAAGTTTTCCTAGAAAATAGCTACCATATTCGTCATGGTGTCCTTTGAGTTTTTCTAAACTTGCATACCTTTTCTAACCAAAAATGCAATCCAAATCACAACCAACAACTATACACGTTTTTGAATCATAAAAACGCAAACTTTATGTTATAATGTCGTGTAAAAACCAAGATTTGTGCTTTATATGTCGTGACATGAATAACGTGATGTAGGAACAAAAATAATCCAAAATTAGCCACAAAATAATCAAAACACCAATACAAACACCCCTGGTTAGTTAGCTCTGGTACCAATTGCTACCCAAAAAATTTACTAGCATAACCAAGATCCGTAGGTCGGGAAGGCTAAAATTAGTATGAAGCCATGAGAGAGAGTAGAGAGAGAAAGAAAGGAAAGACTGTGTATTAGATTAGGAAGAAAGAATAATACAATAATAAACCTCACCCCTCCTTTGAAGTAAGGAAGGGGTATATATAGCCTTTACGCTTTTAAACTCTCCTAACTTGTCACTTCTAGTCCTTGTGTATTAGGCTATTATTAACTAATGTTATTCCATAAATGTCGCTCACATTTTAAGGTTAACACAAGACCTACTTGCATCTCAAGTATGAGGACGAGTAATATAACCACTTATGAGATTTCACTTAATGATGTCCATCCATAAAGTGAATACTCGTAGATTAGGGTAGTCCAATATCTATAGCACGTGGATAACATGTGAGTTTGGCAGAAACATCCCTTAATATTCATTAACAATGAATAACACAAATCACTCACATCTGTCTTAATTCAACAATACTCCAATATCGTTGATTGACAACAGACAAATTTATAATAAATAGGACTCTAGGGGCCATATTTGCCACAAACTTAAACTTATCCCAGGATTTGGAAAAGTTCCCACCTCTAAATATAGCTAAGGGAAAAATGACTAATATAGTTCTTTACTTTCTTTCCGTTACATGTATAAGATGATAACGTCATGTCAAGGTAATTATTGTTACACCCCGAAACCTGATAAGGTACTTTTATATAATAAAAAGTACTATATTTTAAGTTTATCGCTTCATAAAATTTAGTATAATATTGTGTTGGTTTGTCATTAATAATAAAAGAAGTAAAGTTATTTTTAAAAAAAAAAGTTTTTGTGTTGGTAAGTTGTTTAAAGCTGTATGAAGTTTTGTGGTCAAACTTAGAAAAAAGAGGACCTATGGGGCCATATTTGCCACAAACTTAAACTTATCCCAGGATTTGGAAAAGTTCCCACCTCTAAATATAGCTAAGGGAAAAATGACTAATATAGTTCTTTACTTTGGCATTTTTCCCATACTCTACAATTTTTCATAATAAGTACGTAGTATTTAGGCTACTTTTATCAGTCACCGCAAAAATAAATCAACTTATTCACCGAACACATCAACGCCACATTAGCTTTTTCTTTCATACTTTTTCCTTCACTCCCTCTCGCAATTCACTATTATCAGTCACCAGAACCCTCACCGGACAAATCATTTTTTTATTAAAAACTAAAACTTTTATTATTCAAAAATTAAAAACATTACATTAACAATAAAAAAACATTACATTAAAAATAAAAAATATTATCATTAAATATTGCGAGAAACGTGTTCGATTAAATCGGCTTTGAGCATTTGATGCGCTTGTGACTATTTGATGTACCTGAATTCTATGTCTTTGTTCATCGGATCGTATGAGGCCATCCGGTTGATGTTCTTCCTCCGGATACCAATGGGACATATCGCCTCCTCACGGTCTTTTATAATCATATTATGTAATATGATGTATGTATACGTAATATTCGCTAATTTATCTTTGATATACGCCCGTGTAGGAGTGGCTAATATAGCTCATTGCTTCTTTACAACACCAAATGCTCGCTCAACATCTTTCAATGCCCCTTCATGCGTTGCCTTATACCGTGATCGCTTGTGGTCATCATCGGACAAATATGTAACCGACTTAACAAATGGAACCCATTCTGGATACATCCCGTCACAAAGATAATATCCCCATGGGTAAGTTACGTCGTTGGCCACAAACGGTGTAACACCCCTAAATTGGGTCGCAGCGGAATAAGGGTCCCGGGGGTGTAACTTCATAGATCAATAACACAAGATGTATATAGAACGACCAAAAAGTCATTTAAAAATGATACATTGGATTTAACAAAGTATTTGTTACATAAGCCGAAGCTTCACTTGTCCACTTGTTCAAATTACAAAGATTTCTAGCCCATAACAGTTATACAAAATGTAATGCGACAAAATCTTTAATGCATGATATCCAAATCAAAACCACCAATGTATTCCTTGCACCTCGTGCTTACTGATCCCCTGAAAAACATTGCTTTAAAACGTCAACAATAATGTTGGTGAATTCATAGGTTTGATAAATCATATATTGTAGGACCACAAGATTTCCCAAGTGTATGATAATGCAACAGATGCAGACATCATATAAATGTAATTACGTGGCCCTAAGCTCATGACACTGAAGCTCGACATAAATGAATACCATATAAATGGCCTACATTGCCCGTGATGATGTTCTAACCCGCAACATCCTATGTTCGACATGGTATACGTTCGTTTTCCTAGTGATAGCTAATCACCCGAACGGGGATGTCAATCCCAATAGATCTATTCATAACATTCTGGGCTCAACTAGGGTTATCGCTACTTAGGCAACACGTAATCATAATATAAAACTTAACCACTTGTGTCCAATTATAAAACATTGCATGTTTCTCACCCTAAAAACTTGTAAAACAAATCATGTAAAACGTGGGGCTATGAACTCACCTTGAGTGAGCAAATATCAAGTATATCTCAAATAATGCGTCTCGCGAATCGATCAAATGCAACCTAATCAAATTGAGGTCGTATAAGTACTAATTACATTAAGTACTCCTACCATGCATAAGTCTATATAGCTAATCACCATCTAATTGTTTAAGAGAAAACATGCTTATAAAATTAAAACGTTTATAAACATACTTTTGGTAAAATCGACATAACTTTCACGTTTCTAATCCGT
>BQNB010086015.1:4217-28307 GCA_026074375.1 Tanacetum coccineum | reverse complement strand
AGAGGTCGTTCTCATATCTTGTGCTATTGATCTATGAAGTAACACTCGCCAACCCATATTCTGCTGCGACCCATTTTGGGGGTGTTACACATCTAGTTACTTAATATACAAGCCTAAGTTACAGTTTTAGTCACTACATAATAATGTACATATTACAACAACGTATAAAATAGACTACCCCTCATTCGGTTCTCTGCAGTAACCGGTAGTCGCCTTCTCGAATCCGTCCACCAACAAAGCTCTCCAGATTCCGAAAGATACGTCTTGTCTTTAGTCGTTTCTGGATAGCGAACATGAAGTCCTTGCTTCTGTCAACATCTTTCTTTGTCCAAAATCTGGCGTTCATCCCTGGATTAGTCCTGTTGATCCGGAATTCCTTGACTCGATAGTCCAATGCTTCATCAATCTGTTGCAGAGTGCCATCACTGAACTTGTGTATTTCATTGAACCTCATGATCATCTGAACCCCGTATCTATCTCTAAAAATGACTGCCCTTGGAGAGTCTATGATGGTGAAATCATGCTTGAACTCAAATCCAGTGGCCTCCCATCGAGGTTTGGTGAGGTTTAGCTGCGTCTGGTAACTCTCAATTCCCAGCTGGAAGTCTTCTACACGTTGTCTGATAACCAAGTTTCTGGTCCATAGGTTGACAGCGGTAGTTAGAATCTTTTTGTCTTCGGGTGATAGGTGGTTCAAGTGACCTTGAAGATTTAACAAGTACAGATCTTCAAAGTCACTAGGGTACATGTATTTGAAGTCCCTTTCTGCTATGACGTATTCTTTGAGATCAGCTCGTGATTGAGAATTTTCTTTAAACTATATTATATATAATATATAATAAAATATAAAATATATAAGTATAATCTAAAAAAAATGAGTCCTGACTGCTCGGCGGTCTCCTTCAGATGAGAATCGGTCAATGTAGAATCGTTGTCTTTGAAACCACCAGTGAGAGATACCATACATAGCTGCGATGTCATACTTGCATTCCTCTTCAATCCAGAACTGATCAGGCATCGTTTTTTCCTTTTTCCCCCCCCCCCCCCCCCCCCCCCCCCCCCCCCCTTTTACCTTTTACTTCAAAGCCAACATCAGGATAATATGCTGCCTTCATCTTTGAGATGGACAAAGCCGGTCTGCCAACCTTGCGACCGTAGCGTAGATACTCTAGATCTTTGTTGAAGAAGAAGTCCGGTTGAATGGTTACATGGGGACTGGTTCACTACCCAAATGAAGTGGCTTACTGACCGTTGTACTTGAGGATTGTATCATCCACTTGATCGGTGAGAAGTTTGTGGCACTCTTCCATTTGGAATTGGAGATGAATCACGTCATGATGAAACACTTTGACGATTTCGAATGCAGGGCCTTCCAGGTCTCGAAGTGTCAGGTGAGTGATTCCTTGTCGTTTGCAGTACCAATCCATAAATATCGCCATATCCCCAGTTTGAGCAAGTAGAGAGTTCTCCTGTGGAGGTGCATATGTCGACTTCAGAGCAGAGGCCCAGTTGTTTGTTGGCATAGTCAGATCAGATGATGGAATAGTCCAAGCAGGTTCTGGAGTGGCCGGTCTGTCTTCAGTGAGAGGTTTCCACCAGCTCTGCCTCAAGTTGACTGTAGGAATATGATCACGTCCTACCTCATCACCACTAGAATATGCTTGTTCATCTGCAGTGGTTTCATCATCCATATAAAGATTATCAGGAATCGTTGTGATTGAAGGCTTAATCCGGGTGTCAGTCGTTGTCCAAGCAGAGTATTCAGCTGAAGCAGCTGTCTTTGAGGAACTTAGGGCCGCGGTGCTTGTTGACTGACCTCCCTGATGAGTGGATGAGGACGGAGGTGGTGGAGGAGGAGCTTGGGCAGAATCGGAGGCTCCGGTTGTGCCAGAAGCCCCTGATGCGCCTGACGGTGGTGGAGGAGGAGGTGGTGGTGAAGGTGGCGACCCAGGCGGAGTCTTTGGAGAATCTTGCTTACTTTTCTTCTTAGTTTCCCCCTGAGCCTTATCTACATCAAAGTCCTCACTTTCATCACGACGGATGGAGCCCTGCAGTGCTTTATATGCTACTCGGTGATCAGCATGTCCCTTGTCATAGTTCTCCTCCAACATGCGTTGTAGCAGAATTTCCTTCATGTCAGAAGTAGGGAGATCCTTGAAGCGAGCACGAAGAGGAGCTCTCATTGCATGCTTAACTGATGAGATAACCACCTCCTTTACTGATTCATTGATTTTTCGATCAATCTCCTGCGAGTCAATAAACTCCACTATCTGCTCTCTGATTATTTTGGGCAAGTCCATAGTCTCCAACTTATAGATCCGGCCCCTTGCTTGTCTAGCCTTTTCTCTAGGGCTTGATTTTCCTCCACCAAGTCCGCTATGTGTTGTTCGAGTTCACCCATGCGCTTAATGAGAATGGAATCTGATGAACCTTGTTGAGGTTGAGGTGGTAGTGGAAGAGTTGTTGTTGTTGTTGCTGAGGTTGTGGTTGTGGTGGTTGGTAATGGCCAATGAACATTGGGAGAATCGGGTCTAGGCACGGGACCGATCACCAGTGACGTCATAAGAGGGATGACAGAGGTGTCTTGCTGAATAGTGACGGACACCATTGATTCAGCCTCAGTGTCTGCTGTCGTTTTCTCATTATTGGCTTCCGACGGTTTATCATCAATGAATTGATCGCCATAGCTGAAGTCCTTGGTCAGGTGTTGGAGAGAAGACAACGTCCCTGTAGAGCTGACAGGTTCTTCTGGAATCATCTGTTCATCAACTGTCAGCTTGAGATTCTCTTGAACTTCAGGGTATGCAGTGGCTATGAATCCTTCATCCATATGCTCAGGTTGTGGTTGACTGGAGGCATCAGTGATCTCAACATCCGAGTGTTCAAGGTTTGGTCCAGCGAGAACACTAGGAGTTGGTAAAGGTTGAGATTCAGCAACATCATCAGGGTTTGGTCCAGCCTGGCCTTCATCTAGTTTACCAGGGTCTGGTCCAGCCTGGCCTTCGTCTTGAGCCACACTTCTAACCACTGAAGGCATTTCTTCATCAGACTCCGTGTCACTGCCAGATAATCCAAGTTCAGCATAAAGGGAGGAAGACTCTTCATGACCCGCTGGTTCAGATGGTACGGGAGTACGTCTCTGAAAGATATACTGATCAGCCGGGCTCTTTTCCTTAGGAGTCTGAAGGTGTAGAAGAACTTGAGCAGCTTGTTCTTCACCTACTTTCTCTTTCCCCTTTCCCGGCACCTCTGGCAGTGGTTGAAGTTTCCCAGTATCAGTTTCCCTGAATACCACAGGGGGAAGAGGACCCCTTTGAGTTGGGTAAGCATCCGTTAGGCTCTCTTCTAGAACCTTTTGCAGTATCGCCTCCTCTGTGTCTTCAAGGCTGGGTTTAGCAGCAGGAACCCCTTCGTCAACGAATTCATCTACCAACTGCTTAGAACTCTTAACAGTTCTCTTCTTAACCACTTTCCCCGCCTTAGCACGTTTGGCTAGTGGTGGGGCCTCAGACGATTCTGACACCGGCTTGCGCTTCTTCTCCTGAGGTTTGGCCGGTGCAGGCTTAGGCTTCTTGGCTGTAGTTTTAGAAACGGTTGGTTGCTTGGTTGCCTTTGGTTTTGCTTGTTTGGTAGGCTTAGCTGGCTTTGGTGCAGGAGATTCAGGATCACTCACTTCTTCACCCGCGAGATGTCTTTGATGCTTTGCAACTTTTTCCAGATAAGCATCGTAATAGTCTGATCCTCGAATGACGTCATTGATGAGTTCATTCGGTATAGTCATCCCAAAGACTTCCCGTTTGGTCCCCTTAGCACTGAACTTGAGATTACCTAGTACAGGTTCCTCTGTAGGCAAGTGGAGTGGAGACTCGGGTCTTGGGTGGAAGTTGTGCAGCCGTTGCAGGTGAAATATGATCAACTTTGTGAACCTGATACTCGGGATAAGGATAAGAGTTGCTTTCTTCTTCCCCAGAGTATGTTGTGCCAAATTCCTTTTGTCTTCTGTGAAAGTGTGGATGGATTGAGTAAATTCTTCCCACATCCTTTCAGCATAGTCGATGTGAGCTCGATTGACAACACCCCAAAGGATTTGTAGCACTGGGGCTCTTGGCCTTTCAAATCCAGAAGTCTTTCCCGTAAGGCACAGATTGATAATGGTTGTGAGTGCCCTCCACGGTTGGAACATGTCATTAGTGGTGACATTAGACAAGTGTATGACTTCCTTTGGATACCCCAACTTATTGACAAATTCAACAAGAGTATCAGGAGTTGGAGGAGGAGAGAAGGCCCGGTTGTTGTCGACTGGCGTGATCTGAAGAGCGTCTCTGAGTGTGTCTTTAGTGAGATCAAACCATTGCTCGTCCAGTTGACACTTATAGCTCCCGGCTTTACTGTCAAAGCAAATAGTATCCCAGAATTGTTGAATATAGATAGCCGGTATTGTTGATGAAGCTGTAAAAGCTCTGAAGAAATTTGTTTGCTTGAGAATATCCACAGCAATCTTGTAAATTGGGCTGGGTTGAGATTTTTCTTCATTCAGATAGCAGTTGCTTTTCCCAATTGGCACCCAACGTATGCGTGGCATGATCTGTTCATCAGTACGAACAGGTGGTGCCATTGCGGGTGCATGTTCAGTATCAGCCATTGTATCTGCACAGTCACAATCACAAAGGAACAAACATGCAGAGAGGAATTGTTAGATGTGAGCAGATGCTCAGAAGTTAAGCATGTATGCACCAGATCCAAGGGAAAGAACCCTAAGATCATGTTATAGAGTTAATCAATGAGTTTGGTCAATTCTTGAATCAACGGAAGTTAACTCATCGAAGAGAGGACATAACACACCGATTAAACCATAAGATTCAATGGCAATTAACAATCAATGCAATGCAAAACACAATGGACAAGCAACTTTTAGTGACTCAAAACGCAACGAATATTTTAGACTAATAGCAAACCGCAGCCCACTTAAAACTCAATTTAGCATCACACCAAACCCGGCCATAATCAAAACGAAGTAACTCAAAACTCAACACTCAAAATGCAAGCCATCCATCAAAAGCAGTGGATTATAAATATTCAAAATCTATCCAAAACCACAATCAATTCGAAAATTTCAAAATAGGGGCTTCAATATTTTAATATTAAAAATTTCTTCAAATCAAAATGCAACGAGTGCTTTTGGTTCCTGTTACAAAACCTATAATGATCCAAAACGCAAACACATGAATAAAGCCAAAACTCCACAGTTACACAAGCAAAACGCAATCAGGTATCCAGCACATCCACAAACGCATCAATTATTAAATATCAAAGCGCAACAAAAGCCTGTTCACTAAACACCACATAGGATGGCAACTTCAAAATGCAACCAAAACTAACTGTCAAAAACGCAACATGAATTTAACCACAAAACGCAACTAAAACGACTTAAAACGCAGATCCTAACTTTTACATTTATGGGTTCCCCAGAAACAACTTGGGGCTACTACTTCATCGTATATGTTAGCTTATTTTATATAAGTCGAACAAGAAATGTTAATCGGTCTTATTAGTCGTAATTATCTTGTTAAGTAATAGTCTAGTCGTGTTCAACTGCTTGGATTGTAATCTAATATTGCGTGTTACGGCTCAAAGCCCAAGTTTAGCCAAGCCTGACCCAAGTAGAAAATCCACATGCACTTATGGTTCAGGGTTAAAAGAACCTGCTCCACACAATAGAGCGGGTGTTGATTACCAATTTGCATAGTTTGTGTGTGTGTGTAAATCTCAATCCTAGCTCTAGTTTTTCTCTAATAAATCTTCCAACTTTTCTCTCTTCTCTTTTCTACTATTTTGCTTATTGGTATAGCTTATTGTTGTGAAATGGATTAAGCTTTTGGGATAACATTTGGTATCATTCGCCTCGGGTGGGTTTAGTGTTTGTTATTTTTTTTGGAGTTTCGTTTTTACAAGCTTATTGGTTCGATTTTGTTCCCTGGCTTAAAAGCGTTTCTTCGTGGTTCTTTCATGCGTTGCTAAGACAAACGCAAGGTCAAAAGAAGATAAAAACGTCCAAAGTACTTGTTTGGATCGAACGAGCAACATACTTGTTTGGACCGAACGAGTGACTGCCATTAGAACCGATCGAGTGTATTTTTGGAGAGAGCCGAACGAGTGGTCTTTGTTTGGACCGAACGAGTTTATTTCTATTTGGACCGAACGAGTGTATTTCTGTTTGGACCGAACGAGTAATTTTCCTTTGAGGACCGATCGAGTGATTTTCCTTTGAGGACCGATCGAGTGATTTTCTTTGAGGACCGATCGAGTCTCATCCTTCAGGGACCGAACGAGTGGTGTATGTTTGGACCGATCTAGGTGTCTTTGTTGAACCGAACAAGACAATCGAACAAGAGGACCGAACTAGCGTTACTTAAGAACCGAACTAACCAATCGAACTAGAGGACCGAACTAGCGTTACTTAAGAACCGAACTAACCAATCGAACTAGAGGACCGAACTAGCGTTACTTAAGAACCGAACTAACCAATCGAACTAGAGGACCGAACTAGCATTTCCTTTAGAACCGAACAAGACAATAGAACTAAACAACCGAACCAGTGAACCGAACTAGCAGAGGACCGAACAAGCAAATTTTATTTTTACGGTTTCTTCTTGATTTTGTAAAATCCCGCGAAAGATATAATTCTTTTCTCGGTTTAAATCAAGAATTTCCTAAAAACCCATAAACGTTCATCATTTCAATCACACAACAATCACTTTACCTACGTAAGATCCGATATCCATATCACAACATCAAAATGTCAAATTCAAATACCAATTTGCAAACTCTATCCTCGGCAAGCTCATGCAATAATTGCTATCATGGAAGCTGGGTAGCAAAGAATCGTCCACCAATGTTAGCACCGGGTAATTACGCTTGCAGTGGAAATCCAAATCAACAGAGATACATTGACACCAAACCTAACAGTGAATCATCCAACTATAGTCTCCAAAATCCACCATACATATAACAAAGGCCTGAGAAAAACATCCAGCGCTGAAGGTAGTTCTGAAACCAAACCACAAAAGGTATAAGGAGAACTATAGAATGTTTTCACAAGAAGACTTACGAGATCAAACTGAATGCTGAAGCCGAAGCCGTTCAGATCATTCTCACAGGGATAGATAATAGATATCTACTCCCAGTTGATGCTTTGTCCGACATGCATTTGAAATGTGGAAAGCCCATTGAAAGGTTTGAAACCAAGGTGCATCAATTAAATGTTCAAGATCTTAAAACCATTTAGATTGGAGTTTGGAAAATTCACATCACGAGAATGGTGGAATCACTTGAATCGTATTACTCACGTTTTTTACAAGATGATGAAAAGAGCTTGTTCGAAATAAGTGTAATGTTACTAATCATCAGTGATGTCAGTTCTTATCTTCAACTACAACCAGAAGGCAAAGGTTGTGACACTTGTTTAAGCAAGTCAAGAGCAAAGACTGTTCCCTAATCATGAAGCTTTATGACATTCTGAAGCAACACCAAAATGAAGTCAATGAGATATGAACTAAAAGACTAGCAACGTACTGCTCAATCCACTTGTACTATGTTGCTCAACAACAACCAGTTACAACATCAAAACCATCTACTCAAATACTCAAATTCCTCCCACCAGACCACAACATCTACAAGAAAACAAAGGAAAAGCAATTGTTTACCATCTTCTTCTCCCTACTTAAGATCCAGAACCTGCTATACCGTACTTAAGATGAGGAAATGTCAAAGGGAAAGGAGATTGACAAACTCATGGCTTTATTTCTCTCATCGTTTCAAGAAAATCTACAAACCTACAAACAACACCATCGATACTTCATCAAACACCAGTCGAGCTAATCATGACAATTCCTCCAAGAATTCTAACGAGAGGAACTGGTATGATTAATCAGAGGGCAATTAATGATGCTGGGGCAAGGGAAAATGTAGGTACTACCGGTCGTGCAAAAGTCTGATTCATGTTTACAACTGCAAGAATAGGAGCATTATCAAGGGAATGCAGAAACCGAAACGAGTAAAAGATGCAGCTTATCACAAAGAAAAAATGTTACTTGTAAACAAAAGAAGCAGGGTTTCGTTTGAATGCAGAACAAGTTGATTGGAAGGATGAAACAGATGATGAGTCTGATGAACATGAATTAGAAGCACATTATATGTACATGGCAACACTTCAAGAGGTTACTCTCAATCTAGTTGACAATTCTGGTCCTAATCTTTGATGATGAGCCAATGCATAAAGGTACAAAACAAAAATGACAACTAAAATGTTGTTTTGCCAATGAAAAGAACATCCTGAGCAACCTTAATCTAATAATGACATATATCTGGAGGAACATGGTGACTCCAATATCACTATTGATTCATTTGATATATGTTATGATAGAGTTCAAGATTACCAGGATGAAACTGATGCTCTTGATCAACAATGTGATTTGCTTGCTTCTTATTTCAGAAACTAAAATTGAAATTGATGACAGCAAAACCGAAATAAATATTTGAATCATCAAACAAGGAGTTAGTTTAATAAATTGAAAGGTGACATTGAGGATTTCAAAACTAAAAATAAAAGTTTAGAATCATCAAAAATAACCATTTATTCAAAGAAGCAGAACAATGATACTGGTCCAAGACTAATCAGTTGAATTTTAAATCGACCCTAAGAATTTCAAGCGGAACTTGATAAGTATAAGGATGTAATTAGCGTCAAATGTGGTAATTTGATTTGTGCAAAAGCTAAAGGGGATTTAATGTCTATACCAAAATCGATTTTGAAAATCATCTAATGCATAGACTCAACATATAAATGATTTAAAATCACACGATTTCGGATATGAAAAAGGAGCCTTTGTGCACATCAAGAAGACCATCCTCCATAATGTCCACACGCAAAAGACGTCTCAGATTATAACTTACAAAACTCGTGAAGACAAGGAAATTGATAAAATCAATGCTTTAGAAAACAAAGTCAAGTTTTGAATGTTATATGTATATCAAAACCGGCCAATCAGATCAACAATGAATAATCTTATCGCAATTGGTAAAACGAAGTTTAGTAAAACCCGATAGTTCCTCAAAAAAGCTTAAAGAGCGAATCCTCATCTATATGATATAGGTTTCTACCATGATATACTGCTTTAATGTAGCCCCTGATTCTGACGGAAATGATACTCGATGAAAAAAGGAACGTCGATCAAAAATAAGCGATCTAATCAGACCGTTGATTTATGCTCAATTGAATAATATTAATGATTGTTCGTTTCCTCAACGGGAAAAGTCCGATTGCGCCAACAAAATTTTCAAAACGTCAACGATGGCAGTCAGAACATAACATACTAAAATTGAACGTAGAAAGAGTGAACATTTCCAACGATCCTTTCGTAAACAACCAACTTTGTTAGAGAAACGAATTGATGAATCCATTCCCTTGGGATAAAAAAGTGTCAAATCTCTAAAGAACTTTTCATAATTAAAAAGTGTGTTGGCACGATTTTTGATTGAGTGGAACGTTGCAAACAAATAATCGCCAAAAGAACATATTTTAGGTAACATCGAATCCTTTTCATCAAAACACAATAGAAGGAAATTTGGCCCCCAAATTAGTAAAATCAATGATGATTTAGAAAGAATTCACTTGTGTTTGAAAGAGGAAAAATGGTTGCTGATTTGAAATAATGTTAATTCTCTATGAAGCTGAGGTAGATTATATAATATTGTGTATTAATGTTTTAGTTATTAATTTATATGATAATTTGTTCAATATTTTTATTATCTTATTTTATTGTTTTTTAAATAATATAGTGTATAAAATCCTTAATCTCCAAATGGAAACTCAAAATAACACCTAGTTTTTGAAATGCAATCTTTTCGATCATCTTCAAGGAGGAATATTACTTATATGCTGATACACAGGAATGCGATACTTTGTGAATATACAGCAGACATAGATGAATTCACTGATATTTCAATGTGATTAGGAAGGAAACCATTGGAAAAGCTGAACGTCTGAAAAAGATCTCTTCAAAGAGTCAAACAAATGTTCAAATAAAGAAATTTTGAATCTCTCTCACGAAACATGCGATTAACCTTGACTTGATTTACAACAGTGTAAAGAAATAAATAAAAAATGACAAATCTTTCAAGACAAATTATCAAACGTATGTTCTGAAAGAACGTGAAGAGTATTTTTGAATTCAGACTTGAAATCTCAATTACAAGACAAAAGGACTTGCCAATAAGGAGTTGGAAGAAAACTCAATAGAAACAGATGAAAGGAAAAATCTCCCTTGGAAACTAAGTTTGAAAAATCGATCGTTATTCGACAGACCGAATGCGTATGTTAAAAGCAAAGACATCCATTTTAGGGTAAACCTCTATTTCTTTTCAACTCTCTTGCAAAGACAATTTTTCAAAGTCAAAGCCAGATTACCACACAAAAATTGTCAAATAATTTTTCAAAACCAGTCACCTGCAGCAAGATTCTGCCAATACACAATAGTTGCCAGTTGTCAAGAACCACAAATGTGATTGCACCAGGAATGAAATAAAGGTGCACACAAAGCATACTCAAACAGAACACCTCAGGTGGTTCATCTAAGACAGTAGGACAACATAACAAACATACGTGTCTTTACTCTACAGGAATTTAATTCCCCACTACTAGTGTTAGCAGACCCCGCTTAAGATCAAACATTCTATAAGTATATAGTCCATGTCAACACTAGTCAATGGAAGGAAGCAGAAGTAGAAACCACCGATAGGAATTTTATAAGTCTTTCTAATAAATAAAAAGTAAAAGTCTGGTAACTCGTGTAATGACAGTTATGAGATGCTAAGACCTCCTCGAATGTTTAACATTTGTCTGTGCTACTTGTGGAAAATAGGTGCTGAATGAAAATCATGATTGTGTTCACGATTATATCACTGGCGTGAACTCTAGGACTAGAAAACAATGCTGACCATTAGAACTAGAAACCCAAACATAATAGTGAACCAAATCTGGTTGCAACATCCAGGTAAAAAAACCTTGCAACAGACTCCACTGTCCAAGAAATCTAGATACATAACTACGGAAGTTATTATGAGCAAAGTTATAAACAACAGTTGGTGGTATCCATAAGTAATAACAACCATCATGGATACGAAATGGCAACCTAGTCTCAAAAGGAAATGATTAACTCCAATACGTTAGTATGCTCTAAGAGTAAATGCATTCTAGAACTTCAAAGAGGGCGGGAGAGAGGGGATATGGTGAACTTATAAGACTCTCAAGGTTTTCCACTGTGGTTCCAATACTTCCATTGTCCATCTATTTCTTTTGCACTCTCGAGATAACTCTATCATACGTAGACTCTGGTGCTCAAAACACATGCTCGAAATACTCATAAATGCTTCGAACGAAATTGTTTGGAGAAATTTCTAAGGAACGTGAAGTTTGGAAAATGATCACATTGCACCAATTTCTATGGTTCTGTAGTATCTGGTTCAAGGTGCAAGTACGATCAAACGGTTTTATTAACGTCGAAGGGCTGATTCATAATTTATTCTCTGTTGGTCAATTCTGTGATGCTGATTTAGAAGTTGCTTTTCGAATTCTACCTGTTACTCCGTGATTTTCAGGAAATGATCTTCTCACAAGGTTCTCGTGGCACAAGATTTGTATTCCATTACTCTCAAGACTCAACAACTCCCAATGCCATGATGCTTTAATGGCTTAAAAGCAACATCGTCACAAGCATTGTTTTGAGCATCGTCGGGTCTTATACACACTTAAACTTCGAACACCATCAATCTTGCTTAACAAAGAATATAGGTGTGCAAAGGAATGCCTTCCAAAATTGAAAAAAAAATCTCTACAGATCATAACTTGTCTTCTTGTGAGTAGGGAAAGCAAAAGAAAGGTCTTTCATTTCTAAAGAAGACCGCCGAGCTCAAAAAGAAGGTACAACCTCAACACATCTGGCTTATGGGTGGTCCAATGGCGGGTAGAAAGCATTATGGTAAGAAATATGATCTTTGTAATTGTTGATGACTATTACTCCCAGATATACTTGGACTCCCTTCTTGAGTCCAAAGACGAAAACACCTGATTCATTCATTGATTTCCTCACACGTGTACCAAAGAGTGACTTATGCTCAAGTGACAACATGTCGAACTGAACAAGGCACGGAATTTCTTAATAAATCTCTACATGCATACTTTGCAAAAGAGGGAAATAAGACACGAAAACTCTACTGCTCGAACACCATGCACAAAACGGCGTTTCGAAAGACAGGAATAAGAAGGGGGGGCAGACGGAACCTACTCTTGTGTTGAGTCTGATCATCGGTTACAATTCTCGTGCCCTGCTAAAGTTTCCTTTGTTCTTCTGGGCTGAAGCAATTGCAACGCATGTTTTACTCCAAAAACGTTCCTTGTAATCCTCGAGACATGATAAAACACCTTATCATATCATCAATGCCCGGAAACCGTCGAGTTCCAACGTTCTTTCACATCTTTGGTTCTCTATGCTACAACAATCATAGAAGGTGAAAAGTCAATTAAAAAGATGAAAAAAAGGTTGAAGCATTAGTATTTTTGTTGGGTATTCTAACTCAGTCAAAGGCATACAGTGGATCATTAACAAGAGAGACAAGAATGAATTAGTTTAAACATCATGTTAACTTTGACGGAATATGCATTCAAATTTCGTCAATCACGTCATTCACCCCGCAGGTCCACAATGTTCAATACAACGGTAACTTTGACAAGTACAGTTTTTAAGTACTCCGGTCCCCAAATGATACAAGAAAATGTTCCGTCAAGTTGCTGAGACAGTAGACAACGTCAAATGAGCAAGGAATTGCTAAAATAGTCCGATGTTCAGTGAGATGTTAAGACAAAGGAAATTCGCTCTTTATTCAATTTCCTTCCCGCTGTATATGCAGCTAGGATGAAGCCCTGATAAACGAACAACAACATAACACAACTTACATAACACTTCTACAACAACCCGATGTTGCCAGATCCACCTCCATTGAACATTCATTCAACACATCAAACTCCAACTCAAGTACCAACTATTACTGCACATGAGAACATTATTCAAGCAAAAACCAATACAGAAAATGCACAATTTGACGATGATGAATTTATCAACATCTTTCACGTAAACAAACCGGTTAACAAGAACAAAGGGGAGAATCGTCTCGTCCAAGTTGATACGTCAAACATGTCATACTTTCTATCAACACCGATCCTTCCGCACATAAAACTTGGACAAAAGATCATCCATTAGAACAATCATTGAAGTCCGTCGAATTCAGTGAGTTACAAGAACTCATGCTAGAAACAGATAGACTTGGAGGATGGTGCTATGTTTCGCACTCTACCCGTAATAGTCAAACCGAACTCAAAAACATTTGAGAAGCCATGGCTGATTCTTGCATTGAATTAGAAATCAATGTCAGGAAGAACTTCAATCAGACTTGATCGACTAGATGTAATGGGAATTAGTCGACAGACCACTATGCAAAAAATGTCATTATGTTACAGTGGCTCTGGAAAAAACAAACGTATGAGGAAAAATTACTGTCATTGTCGTAACCAATCTCGCTTGTGGCTAAGGGTTATGCTCAGAAATGTAGGATTTGATATTCGAATAGAGTCAATTTTCACCCAGTTGCTCGTAGGAGAAGCTGTACGAATTGTTTCATTGCGTATGTTGCACACCAATCATTACAGTGTACCAAATGGACGTTAAAAAACAGCAGTTTTCTTTACGGACCACTAAACCTTCTAAAAGAAAAGTGTACTAAACATTATTCCAAACCAGATGGGTATTTGAGTGTGACCCATATCAACCTGACAAAGTTTACACCATCTCAAGAAAGCATTATATGTCTCAAACAAGCACCAAGAGCGTGTAGTAGAACTCTCCAACTTCTTGTGTAATCCACCGGATTCTCAAAGTACAATTGATCCAACTCTGTTCATAACTACACTTATAGGAGGAAACAAACTGGACTTGTGCAAATTTACGTTTCTATCGAAGCGTAATACATCAATTATTTGGTTTTCCAGAACCCAAATCTCTTCAAAACGAATTATGAAAACTACATCGCACAGCAATTGACATGTCTATGATAGGGGGACTGAATTTCTTCTTAGGAATTCAATCCACCAATCCCCGTCGTGGTATTCTTTATAAACCAAGCTATGTATGCTCAAAGATACTTAAAGAAAGCATGGAATGAACCTCATGTTAACGCATTGGTACTCTTAAAGGGCTACAAAACCCCCTTGGAATGCGGCCTTGCGTGGATACTCCGAACGACCAAACGAAATATCGTAAATGGTCGGAGCACTCAAGTACCACACCCAATTCTAACCTCCAGATATTGTACATGAACATGTTAATTGTGCACCGCTATACCGCGAAAAAAACGACTAAGAAACATCTCCACTTGCTGATAAAACAAAACGGTATCTTTCTGTACTTAAACAGAACTCCAATAACAAGTGGTCTCTGGTATCCGAAGTCCACCGGTTTACGAACTAACTAACTGCTTTTTTCAGATTCGAGATCACGCTGGCTGTCTTGCTTCACGAAATCGCACCCATCTGGTGGCATACAATTTCTAAGGTGGGATAAGTTAGTTAGCTTGTTCAGAGACGGCACCAAAAGCAGACTAGCACTTCCAATGTCTTTCAGCAAAAGCCGAGTATGTTTTCTTTATCTGCTTGCCCGCCCAAGTTTTCTAATAGATTGAGAAACCCTCAGCTCACACTTATGGCTTTCACTTTGATAAAAACCTATGTATTGTGACTCAAAGGCAGCCATTAGCCATCTCGTGCAATCCAGTCCAGGCATTCCCTTACCAAGCACCATCGGATGTCATGATATCACTTCATAAAGTAACAGTGAAAAGGGTATTGTGAATTATTATCTTTGTCGGACCTAATACCAGTTAGCTGACTTGTGTCACTAAAGCTCTATCGAAGATAGGTTTATGTATCTTGTCAGACAACTCGTATGAGATGTCTTGACTCCCAGAATGCACTGGAGGTTCTGGCAATTGAATCTCTGCTTGATCCAGTCAAACATCAACTTGTCAATATTTTTTATTCTTTCATTTATTGTTTGATTTATTAAAAAATTTTGAAAAAGAAAAATTACCCAAATCTAAAACCCAACAAAAAGACAAGAGAAAAATATAAAACCTAGAAAAACAAAATATAAAATCAAAAAGAAAAAAATTTTCAAAATACCAAAAGAATCTTCTCGACATGTCTCTTGTAATCGATAACATTTACTACCTAGAAAGTTGATTACATCAGACACGGGCATGGTAATATGAAGTTCGAGCGAGAGTTTTTCAAACGCTTTCAAAAACATGTCATTTCTAAATTTTTTCTTTATGACATATGTACATTTCAGGGGCATAACTCGTTCTCGGAATGTCACTGGGAAAGTGATAACTATGCTTCAGGGCGCTTACTCCTAAAATAGAAAACGACTTCTATCAATGTATTTAAAATCGTTTGAACACAATTTTGCCAAAAAAAAAAAAGAACTATACAATGTCAACCTGTCTACAATAAATTTTGTTGTATTTTTTCCATAAAAAGATTATTTGTTAAAATTGTGTGTTCAACACTCCTTTTCTCGAATAAATTTTCTGATGGGGATCTTTTAAAACAAAACTTTCGAAATGTTCGGATACATCTCAATAATTGTCAATTTTATGTATCCAAACACATTCTGTAAATTAAAATGGTGGAAACTAATAAGTAATATATTAATATCATATGTTTTCACGTAAGGCATCGGTCACTCTGACTTTTCACATTTTTGTGGTGTCGTAATCAATTTTTTTCAGTTCAAAGTCAAGTTTATTAATAAATATTGGTATCCCCACATATACTGTTGAAGGGGAGCAATCGGAAAATGAATTCATGCAATATCGTATTATAATTTTCTCCCCTGGAATTTTCATGTCAAATTTTAATCAATTGTATTCAAATACTAAGTGTTTTATATCTAAAATACGGGTAGAAAATGTGCGATTAAAATATGAATATAGAAGCGAATGGTGAGTCTTCTAAAGACTCTATGTCAACTCTTTCCTGTTATGTGCTAAAAAACACTTTTGAAACTCGAGAGCACATGTGGTACGGGTAGCTTAATTAGAAAATAACATATGTCAGAAAAGGTTTTATGGTTCGCATCTTATAATACCCCAACAACTCCTCACATTAAACAACATATACCATACATGCAGGCGATTCTGAAGTTCACAAAGGTAGTTATGTTAGGTATAAGTCCTACGATCCAACAGAACCGGAGGGATCTCATCCAAGGACATCTAGCCATAGTTAAGAAATAGCAGTCCTTAGGTATGATTGTCAAGATGTGTATAAGAGAAGAATGCCGACGAAGCATTCTGAGCTAAGACACGGAACAATCACAACAAGAGTGTTAGTAATGACGTCGTGGTCAACATTGAAGGGGTTTGAAGAATGAAAAAGAATGTATGGATAAAGGGTGAAAACAGAAAGATAGACCCCTCCTACCCGTAGGCAGAAACAGAGTCAATACATAATCTATCAAAATCACAAAGATGATGTTGAAATATGAAGAAAGTCTCATGACCCCGTGATTGCAATGCAACAACCCTCCCACCATTCGGGTTTCTCTCAAAAGAAACCTGTCTCATTGACGACAGGGAGATACACACGATATCTATTGACATCTCACCTCCTGAGATTGTTGATATGGAATAGTGGCAAGCCTGCCTCAAAGCCTCTATTACTAAAACCAAAAGTGCACAACTCGATTCTAGAGCCAAGAAGAAAGATCAAATATACAATCTCATTAGGACACAATTCAAAATACTCCTTGTTTGAACACCTTAAAGTTTCACAAGTTGTAACAAAGAGTCCTATGCATTATCCTTGAGATCTTGCCCTAGAACATCCGAGTGATAACTTTAAGTATTCACAGTGAAGATGTAAATCCTGCTTGAGCCAACATCAAACAAGCTCTTGGTAGGTGACATGCAAGATTCTACATAATCGAGCTTTGTGCTAACTGGATATCGATTTTGTCCAGTAAATATGAACTGACGACTTAATCAGAAAAGATAAGTAACTATCTGATACACTCTACCAGAGTTGTCTGCTTTGAGACGTTCCTGTGTAATGAAGAACTAAGCAAGCATGGTTGAATCTAATACATCTGTGTTAGAAGATTCCTACTCTTTGAGCTGAAACCCCTTCAAGGATAGAGATTCTTGCAATCTCTACCTGATCACAAGTAAAGTATTTATACTATAAAACGGGAAACCGAGGTTAATGCAACCGGGAATCAGAAGAATGACAAAAGCATATTCATCTTTTAATGCTATACCTGTTTTAATTTCCAAGGTATAAGACGACGGTGTTGCAAGTCCACATTCCTAGCGAAGTCGGATTTCATAAACCACATGCTCTTACTCCAGCTTTCAAGTCAGTTCGTCAACATCAAGATAGTTTGATTCTAATCTTCCCCACCATCATAAAGAGCCTCAAAGTCAAGATAAAGAATCAATCATTGGGGAGGTTGTTAGACTTATAATCATATGGTAAAAACAAGAGTAACAAGTATGAGCATGTTGGCAAGAGCACAAGTTGATCAAGAAGCCCAAATCAAGATGTATTTTAGTCAATGAGGATGGATGCAAGATAACTGAGCTCAAAGAACTCAAATTCCAAATGATAAAGTCTCGAAGATCCAATAATCACAAATGCATGAATGAACAAAGCCCATTACAACCAAAGACAAGACCAAAACAAAGGCAAAAGGCAAAAACGTCCAAAGTCATATCTTCAACGTCATCGTGGTACGAAGGAGTTCGAAGAAAGAGACCTCAACATTGGGGGAGATTGTTACCCCTTAATTTTATATAAGCAAACAAGAATGTTATACGTTCTATTAGTCGTAATTAGTCTTGTTAAGTAATAGGCTAGTCGGGTTCAACGGGCTTGGATTGTAATCTAATATTGTCCGTGTTACGGGCTTAAAGCCCAAGTTTAGCCAAGCCCGGCCCAAGTAGAAAAGCCCACATGCCACTTATGGCTCAAGGGTATAAATAGAACCCTCTCCACACATGGAGAGGGTGTTGGTTACCATTTGCATAGTTTGTGTGTGTGTGTAATCTTCCATCTCTAGTCATCCAAAAAGCAGGCAGAGTTTGGTTGCTGAAAAGACTGATATCTCATAAACCAGGGCTTCAAGGAATTCTAACCTAATGAACAAGAGTAATGACGTTTGAACACATCAGTTCAAGCCTCAAACCTCAATGTCAAATGACGTTTGAACACATCAGTTCAAGCCTCAAACCTCAATGTCAAATGACGTTTGAACAAAACGGTTCAAGCCTCGCACCACAATGTCAACAGAAGTTCATCAAGCAGCTGAGACAGTAACAACGTCAAATGAGCTGGATTTGCTATTCGGTCCTTTGTTCGACGAATATTTCAATGGAGAAAATCAAGTTGTTTTAAAGTCTTCCGCTGTCACTACTACTGATGCATCAAATAAACGTCAACAACAACCTGATTCAACTTCATCCACTTCAACTCTAGCTACAACTGTCACTGCTAATGGAAACTTCGATTTGTAAATATTTTTATTCTCTCTTTATTTTTGATTTACAAAAATATAAAACCTAGAAAAACAAAATATAAAATCAGAAAAATTTCAAAAATACCAAAAAGAATCTTCTCGACATGTCTCTTGGAATCGATAACATTTACGTACCTAGAAATGTTGATTAACATCGACACGGGCGTGTAAATGAAGTTCGAACAGGAGTTTCAAATGCTTTCAAAACATGTCATTTCTAAATTTTCTTAATGACTTATGTACATTTCAGTGCATAACTCGGTCTCGAATGTTATAGGGAAGTGTACGCTTCAGTGCGCTTACTCTAAAAATAGAAGAGAAGTCTTCTATCATGTGTTTTTAAAATCGTTAAACACAATTTTTCAAAAAGAACTTTCAATGTCAAAATTGTCTACAATATAATTTGTGGTATTTTTCCATAAAAAGTGGTATTTGTTAAAATTGTGTGTTCAACACTCCCTTCCTCGAATAATTTTCAAAGAATTGTAGTACGTAGAATGTCATTTTATGTGAATCAATTTCTGAGGGGGAGCTTTTTAAAACAAAGCCTTTTAATGTGTTGGGTACATCTCATAAATGTCAATTTTATGTATCCAAACACATTTTGTGAAATTAAAATGTGGAAACTTATAATGTCAATTATTAATATACATTGTTCACTAAGGCATCTCACTCCGTCTTCAACATTTTGTGGTGTCATATCAATTTTTCATTCCAATGTCAAGTTTTAATAAATATTGGTATCCCACATATACTGTTGAAGGGGAGCTATCGGAATCTGAATTCATGCAATATCGTGGTATAATTTTTCTCCCCATGGAATTTTTCATGTCAAATTTTAATCAATTGGTATTTCAAATACTAAGTGTTTTATTATTTAAAATAAGGGGAGAAAATTGTAATTAAAATATGATATAGAAGAATGTGATCTTTAAGACTCTAAGTGCAACTCTTTCCTTCATGTGCTAAACAATTTCGAATCTCGGAGCACATGTGTAGGGGGAGTATTTGAAAATAACAATGTCAGAAAATGGTTTTATGGTTCGATCTCATACCCAACAACCTATTAATTTCACGACGATTCTGAAGTCATAAGGTGGTTAGGTTAGGTATAAGTCCTACGATCCAACCAGAACCGGAGGGATCTACCCAAGGACACTCCATAGTTAGAAATAGCAGTCCTTAGGTATGATTGGAGAAGAATGTGTATAAGGGAAAAATGCAGACTAAGATTGAGCTAACACTGGAACAATCACAACAAGGTGTTAGTAATGACGTCTTGGTAAGCATTGAAGGGGTTGAAGAATAAAAAGAAATGTATGGATAAAGGGTGAAAAGAAAGAAGCCCTCCTTACACCTTAGGCAGAAACCGGGTCAATACATAATCTATCAAAATCACAAAGATCTATCAAAATCACAACAGATATGTGTTGATATTGAAGAGACATCATGGACCAGTGAAGCATAAGCACAACCCTTCCTTAGCCTTTCTAGTTTCTTCTTAAAAGGAAACTTGTATAATTTGTAACAGAGATACAGACGTTATCTATTGACTTCTCACTCGTGAGTGTGATATTGAATAAGGTGCAATCTGCTCCAGCCTCCGACTACTATGCATAAGTGTACAAATTGAGTCTAGAGCCAAGAGAGATCATAGTATAATCTCATTAGGACCACAATGAATGTCTAATACACTTGTTGAACACCATAAAGTGCACATGATGTAATAAATGTCCTACGCCATTTTCCTTGAGATCTTAGCGAGAACATATGAGTGATACTAAGTATTCACAGTGAAGATGGTAATCTGCATGGAGCACATCAAACAAGCTCTTGGTAGGTGTATCTTGCAATATTCACATGAATCCGTGCTTGTGATAATGGATTCGATATTTGGTCCAGTAAATGATTGACGCTAAATCAGAAAAGTAGTAGTAACTATTTGATTCACTTCATACCGTGTGGTCTGCTTTGAGACGTGCGGTAATGAGAACTAGCAAGCATGGTGATTTAATAATCGGTGTTAGATGTCCCCTACGCTTTGAGCTGGAGGAAACCCTATCAAGGAGATTCTTTGAATCTACCTGTCAAGGTATAGTTATTCTATACTATAAACGGGGAAACGGAGGTTTAAGCAAATCGATGTCAAGATGAATGACAAAGGCAATATTCATAATTTATTTGCTGCTGCTTATTTCAGGTTTAGACAGACGGTGTTGCAGCCTTATCCAGCGAAGTCGGATTCATAAACAACATGCTCATACTCAAGCTTTCAAAGTCAATCATTCGACTTCAAGATAGTTGATTCTATTCCTTCCCCACCATCAAGAGCGCTTCAAAGTCAAAAGATAAAGGCTCAAATCAAGATCTCAAAGCGTTGGATGAACAAAGCATTACAATCAGACAAGACCATAACAAGCAACAGCCTAAACGTCAAAGTCAATATCTTTGATGGCATCAGGTGGTACAGAGGTGCTTAATGAAAGGGACCTCAACATTGGGGAGATTGGTAGCCTTAACTTAAATTAGTCAAACAAGAATTGTTATCGGTCTTAGAAAATGTGCAAACTAGGTCTTGTATTGTAATAGGCTAGTCGGGTTCAACGGGCTTGGATTGTAAAAATCTATATTGTCGTGTTTGGGCTTTTACTCAAAAGCTAGTAAAAAGCCCGGCCCGTTTAGAATGCCAAGTGCAAGTAGCAAGGTTATGGGTAATAATATCCTTCTCCCACATTGGTGAAGGGTGTTGTTATATTTTCTCACACACTTGTAACTCTCCATCTCTCTCTAATCTAATTTTCTTTCTTGTTTCTCTCTCTACTTTCTCTCTCTAAGATTCCATCTTATTTTCTAGCATGCTTATAGAGAATTAATTGTTGTGTAATGGATTAAACTAGTGGGATAACAGTAACACCCTCAAATCTGAGTACGCAGTGGAATGTTGAATATCTGAGGGCGTTACATTTACGGATCAATAGCACAAGATCTGAGAACGACTAATAACACGTAGGCGTTTGAAAGAGTAATTGGATTAACAAAATACTTTTTGAAATAATAAATAAGATTCCGGTTTATAAACATTGTCCCATAATGTTATACGACCCCAAATCTTAAGTGTTGACTCTTCAATTATTGACTTCAATGTATCATCGCACTCTCGTTGCCTTATGACTTGAAAAAATGCTTAAAATGTCAACATAAAGTTGATGTATTCATTTTAGGTTATATGTTAAATCAATTGTAAGGACAACAAAATTTCTAAGTGTATCGATTGTGAACTCATGCAACCATCATAAAAAGTAATTACGTTTTCATAACATCATGAAAATGAAGCTCGACCATATTGATGCAAATATATTTGCCAACCAAAGTGTCCGTTGTGATGTGCTAATACAGCAACATCACCAAATTCGACATGTTGGTATGCGTTCGTTCCCAGTGATGATAGCTAGTCACCCAACGGGATGTCAATCCCTAATAGATCTATCATAACATTCGCGCCCACATAATGTATATTCACAATCAATTATGCCAATTACAGTTCTTGATCATGGACATAATGGGTTATGGTAACTTAGGCAAACAGTATAATATGGTATAAAAATGTACACTTGGTCCAATTTGTAAAAACGAAGCATGTTCTCACACCAAGAGGTATTCATTTAAATAACAGTAAAGCATGGGGCTACGTATCTCACCTTTAGAGTAGTCCTCTGATTGATATTTTTATCCAAGCAGGTAGTGAATCACACCGTCAATTACCTAAGTAAATACGATCAAGTCTTAGTCTACATATTTAGGCTAACGACTCAATGTATAAACTATAACAATTTCTAGTTTATATATACTGTTATCACTTGTGTGGTGGTGTACACGTTTATTGTATTCGTTTTCCTCGTTTGCTCTTGGGAAGGTGTACGACTATATACTTTTAAGTTTACAAGGTGTTTAAGTATTAATAATAAATACACCTATTTATCATTCGCGTGACTTTAGTTATATAAGTATCCGTATTATATCACGACTAGTCCGATACCATAAGTGTTTATTTAAATCACTTAATTATATAAAATACCCTTAGGTTTTCATTATTGGCAAAAACAGTCCTTATAGTTTAAAATAGAATATTTACCGTTTACACCCTTGAGTTTCCATATTGATACGTTTAGTCCCTCTATTTTACAAAAAATACATTTTTGGTTCTTATGAGTTCCAAATAGTCCCTTAAGTTTAAGAATGTCAAAAACAATATTATTAATACACTAGCAGTATTAACAATATGCTAGCAGTACTAACTCTGCTAGCAGTACTAACTTCTGCTAGCAGTACTAACTCTGCTAGCAGTACTAACTTCTGCTAACAGTACTAACTTCTTAAGCCTGGCAGTATTAACTTCTAATTTAGCTCGCATCATACAACCGATTAGTAAGTTACGAATTCGTTAGAGTTTGTTTTAGCTCGTGTTGGACACAAAAAAGTTCAGGAATGTCAAAAATAGTATTATTAATACACTAGCAGTATTAACAATATACTAGCAGTACTAACTCTGCTAGCAGTACTAACTTCTGCTAGCAGTACTGTAACACCCCGCCCCGAAACGGGCCCAAATGTCACACTTACGGAACCAAAACATACGCAAGCGAAAGACTTTACTAATAAAATGGGTTAACAAAATTTTACCAATTACTAAAGAAATACAAAGTCTATACATAAGGGTCTTCTATGATAGCAACAGATCCAAAATCCAACTTCTAAACAACTTATAGTGTAGATGTGGTATGCTAGTCCCTCAAGATGGTCCAATATAAGCTCCTATGCACTCTTCGCTCGTATCCCAACTTCCCCTGGTTACCTGCCGCGAGGAAAAGAAAATGCGATTGAGCTAAAAAGCTCAGTGAACATATATAAACAAAACATATAGATCAAGTATGAATAAATAAACGAAATAGAATCAACATAACCTGGGTAACAAGGATCTCGTATATCATAAGAGCTAAATGAAATAAGTATCCAACCGAAATAGGTGGCCAAACGAAATAGGTAACCAAATGAAATAGATAGCCAAACGGAATAGGTAACCAAACAAAATAGATAGCCAAATGAAATAGATAGCCAAACGGAACAGATAGCCAAACGGAACAGAAAGCCAAACGGAACAGATAACCAAACAGAACAGATAGCCAAACGAAACAGATAGCCAAACGAAACAGAAAGCCAAACGGAACAGATAACCAAACAGAACAGATAGCCAAATGAAACAGATAGCCAAACGAAACAGAAAGCCAAACGGAACAGATAACCAAACGGAACAGATAGCCAAACAAAATAGATAGCCAAACGGAATAGGTAACCAAACAAAATCGATAGCCAAATGAAACAGATAGCCAAACAAAACATATAGAAATGC
>BQNB010086014.1:0-28307 GCA_026074375.1 Tanacetum coccineum | reverse complement strand
AAAATTAATGACTTTGCTTAAAAATAAAAATAGAAGTAAAGTTCGGAATAAATAGTGACCTTAAATATGGAATGTTACATTCAAACTCTCAAGTCTACTAACTTTTGATCCTTTTCGTAAGTTTAACAATGATTGAACTGCTGGATCGTCAACTGCGGGACCTTTGAGTTTCTGTCCCCACTCAGAATATGTATCTGCAATGGCATCATCAATATGGCTGTCAATTGTCAATTAACTCCTTCGACGTTGTTGAGTGCGCAATTCTTGAATACTGATGGAATTGGTTTCTTCAGCGATAGTCTAAGATCTTGTTTTCCATGGCACAACATCTATCTTGAGTGATGTTGGAACATTCGGTACTTGATCACAATAACACATAAATCATTTTCCTCTTACACTTTTGACTGTAGATAAATGTTGCTCTTCTGGTTCATCAACAGTTTTAGCATTCTCAGTTTCCACTTTCTTAGCCATATAATATTTGTATCCTGCTAACTTCTTTATTGCATCACTGATCATTGTGTTGGGAATCTCCATTCCAAACTTGTAGTCACCTTTAATAGTGTTTTCAATTTGGTTATGGGTTGATCATCTTGTGAACTGTGCAGTTTGAAACTTGATCTGCGAGGAATACTCTTGTTGTTTGATAGGAAGTGGGTAATGATAAGCTTGGTGAAGCGGGTGTACAACAATTTAGACATATTTGATGGTCTGGATGATCTTTCAAATATTTGCCATTCAAATTCGTCTCAAATTAATGATGCGAAGTCCAAATTGGCAGAGTGAACGATACCCCAAAGTATCTGAAGTATTGAAAGTCTAACTGTGTCCCAGCTTGAGTCTTTTCCCGTAAGACTTCTGTTGAGAACACTATGAATAGCTCTCCATGGTTGATAAAGTCTTATAGCGTCCATTTTTGAAACAACTATCATCTTTGTTTTAGGATCTTCATCATAACCAAGTGTCTTAATGAACTCAAGAATTTGGTTTTCTAAGGGAGGTTTAGTATAAATGTTGTTGGGATCAAGATGAGGCATCTATAATACAATTCTAAGTAGTTTAGGTGTTAGAGTGAAAGTTTAAATGTCTAGTTCGAAAGTGAATGTATGGTTATTTTTATTGTGATTGATGGTTGTCTAAAACTAGTGTAGGTAGATGATCGGTACGGTTGCAGTTAAGAAAACCGGATTGTATAGCTTGTGGTGTCTTAGAATTTCAACGACAAATCTCAGCATTGTATCAGTGATATGTGAATCTGAAGCGACACGCTGGTTGTTCTTCTTGATGACCAGTCTGTTAGCACATGGAACCAGCTGTTCTTTAGAGATTTTCAGCTTGAGAATTTGTTCTTGACATGTTGAATTCTGAGAATAAGATTCAAACTTTGATTAGTTTCACATGAATACAAACTTAAGAACATTTATTTCATTTTCTGTTTTTATTCACTCTGTTTGTTTTGTATGGACGGGAATTTATTTTTGTCCATACTTATGTCATTTTCTTTCTCATATGCCTTTATTCTTCCTTTTGTTGACACAAGACGTATGCTCTTTTCTTTTCACATACGATTTTTATCTCTCGTTTTATTTTTAGTTATCCTCACTTAAGATTAAGTTTTTGGATACTATTTCTACGAGATAAAAGATGGAAGAATGAACCAGAATTTTCAATTTTCTCATGCTTTAAAAGTGTTCATCTTTACCAATCTTTAGAGAAATAGTATCATTTTTATGGAAGAAAAACTCTTCAGAAAACGATTGATTCGCATGAGAATGAGTTTTCCTTCACATAAAGTGACTTTGAGCCCCAAAGATACACTGATTTGCTAAAGGGATACATTATCAGCTTTTAGGTAATAACTAGCCCTAATAGCCATCCTGATTTATCAACAACTCTTGGTCAAATTATTTCAAAGTAGACTCAAAAGAACTTTTTGTTTTTGAAATTTATTTTGCAAAGGCATTGTCTTATTTTGAAAATTAATAAATAACGATGTGTAAAAATCTGTAGCAATATAGTTTATAAAATTTGCACACATCAATACTATTATTTTTGGAAAATCATCTAGAGTAAGATTAAGTGCCTCAAGAAAACCACACGTAGTACAAGTGCTATTATAGTGATCCTTTTCACTAGTGGGCTAAATCCGAAGATCGAGCATGAGTATTATAAATAATACCCTAGTGTACTGTGGTGAAATTTACGAGAGATATATCCAAATATAACACATTCAATAAGAAAGATTTTTGAAATATTCTTGTATCTAAGACGACTGGGTCACTAAGCTGCTAACGACGATTTTCAAATACTCTCAGACAGTTCCAACCCTAACGATGCTAACAATGTAAGAGAATACCCTAGACCGGATGCAACGTAGATCAGTGACACGACTTTCAATATAGAAATATTTGTTAAACTATTTTTGACATTATCATAAATAATAAATAGAACATGTATTCATTCTCATAGAAACATAATCAATTTTATATCAAAAGAACTTAATAAGCACAGGATTAAGAAAGTCAAACTTGGTCAAAAGTCAAAGTCAATGGTCAATGGTCAACGGTCAACGACACAATCAAAGTTAACGGTCAAAATCCATAGACATGGTCAAACTAAGTCAACGATCTAATCTTCTAAGTTCAAGGTTCTGAGATTAAGTTTACGAGATATGTGAAAATCATATAAAGTTTACACAATTAAATTTATCCGTTAATACTCATTTAAATAATTTTGTTCTTTTCGTGATTTTAAAAACTTTAACACTTTTTGAAAAAATTATTAAGTTTTAAACACTTTTAAAATTTTTGAACTTTTTGAATTATTTAAAAACCCTTTTATTTTGATATTTGAAATTTTGAATCTTTTAGAGTTTTATTAACAAAATGTCATGAAAAAAATATTTATCATTTTGATCAAACACGAGACGAGGGTCAAACATAAGTCAAACTTGGTCTCGGTCCAATGGTCCTTTAAACAGGGTCAAATAATATGAAATGGTAGGCTTGAACATTGGGCTTGAAAAGGGCCAAAGTCTTATTGGGCTTTAAATGGGCCAAGACAATTTTGGGCTTCAAACGATGGGCTTTTGGTGGGCTTGGAATCGGACCAATGGTTAACCGATCACGGAGGATCGGTCGAACCATGGTGACCGACCGAACCATGGTTCGGTTGAACCATGGTGACCGACCAAGCCATGAATCGGCTAGGCCTTGACCGACCGACCATGACGTTTCTGTTGGTCTCGGCTAACCGACCGAGGCATGGGTCGGTTGACTTGGTTCAACCGATCCATGAGCTTCGGCTTATTCGGCTCGGTTTTAGACTTTAAGTCTTCATGTTTTAAGGTCTTCAAGTCTTGAACTTCCAATTTCACCAAAGTCTTTCACAAGCATTTCATCAAACACTTTGTCTTCACTTTCAAAAATCTCTAGTCTTTGTGTTTAAGGTTTAAAGGTTAAACCTTTTTGTTACCAACAAGCAAGATTAATGATATTAAGCTAACAAATCATCACTTTACATTCAAACAATCAAAACAAACACACCCTTAAGGGTGGTTCGGTTGGGAACACGCCATAAACACCGCCATTTTGATCAAGATAAACAATTATTCACTTAAATTCGAGCTAACACTAGTCTAGTAACATCATTATCTACAAAATCCCTCAAGAAAATTTAACATCCAAACACATTCAATTTTTATGAACTCTAAATCAAAAACTTTGATTTTTCAAGATTAGTTAAAAGATGAAAGAATTCTTGTTGCAAGAGTGTTTATAAGATGATTATTAATGACTTTTGTGCTTTACCTTTTGATCAAAAATGGTTTCTTGTTGTTGCTTGGTGTTGGCCGATCCACAAGAGAGAAAGAAAGGGAAAGAACTTTTTTTTGGTAAAATGTATTAAGTGTGTGTGTTGGATCGGTTATAAGGGTTTAAAAGGGAGGGGATTTAATTTTTGGCAAAACTAGTCCCTAGAGGTTTTAAACTCTATTAAACTAAGCCTAAAGTTCATGCATTACCCCTAACACCTTAATTTAAAACTAATTTGCATTTTAGGTCATAAAAATAGTTAACTAATGAAAGTTATACTAAATTATTCTAAGCTTGAACCTATTTTGCAAGTATAGTCCCGAAGTTAATCTCGTTAACTCCCCCTCAAATGATGACCAATTAAAGTAACCACTTTTCCAAAACCATTTTCACAATACATTTTGAAAATTTTAATTTTCTGAAAATAATTTCTCCCCTCAAACAAATACCCGTTTTTTATTTAAAGAGCTATAGAATTTGTTTGAGTGTTTAAAATCTCTTGATCGTGAAAGTAGTTTCTCCTCCGCAAACAAATACCCGTTTTCTATTTAAAGAGTTGTAGAATTTGTTTGAGTGTTCAAAATTTCTTGATCGTTTTTCTCAATTTAATTATGATGAATTATTTTTGAACATTTTTGAAAATTTTCATATAAAAGCTCGTTCTCTGCCTCGAACAAAGACCTTAGTCTATTTAAAGATTTCTTGAATTTGTTTAAACGTTCGAATTTTTCTTGAAAATCTTTTTCCATTTAAATGACAAAACTGATTCTGATTTTATTTCCAGCATTTTCGAAAAATTTGTTTAACTCGAGCATGTTTGATAAACACATTTTGAGAAAAATTGCTCGAGTAAAAGAAAATTAATCTTGTAAGGACAAAATAAACTTTTTGTCGTACAGTTTCCTTTTTAGAAAGCGAGAGTTGTGTAGCAAAGTATACACAAGTCATATTCTTGAGTTTCAAAACTTGGAATGTTTTGAATCTTTAAACTCACGATCGAAAAGACTTCTCTTTTCGTTGTTAAGGATAACTGCACTGAAGCGTACAATCTCCTTTTCTTTAGGGACCGGGTTGTTATCTGATATCTAATAATAAAGCATAAAAAAATTAAGAAGACATGTTTTAAAATGTTTTAAACTTTCTGTCGAACTTTATCTGCAATCCCGTGTCATTATTGAATGAAATTTATAAGGTCATATATATTATCGATTCTAAAAGACATGTCGAGAAGATTTTTTATGGTTTCTGAAATTTTCTGATTTTGTATTTTCTTTTGAAATTTTATATTTTTGTATTTGATTTTTTTGAAAAAAAATTGAAAAAATGAAAATCTTTTTGATTTTATAAACTATTCTACTTATAGTACATGTTATACATGAAGTAGTAATCATAATTACTCTTCGTCAGACTCTGCAAGACGTTTCAGCTCATCCGTTATGATGCTTTGAATACCGAGGAGGTTGATTAGAAATTCGAAGCGTTCTCTGACGAGTGCTTTAGTGAATATATCCGCCAGTTGGTAATCATTCTTAACAAAGTATAGCTCAAGAACCTCATTTTCAACTTACTCTTTAATAAAGTGGTATCGAACAGCTATGTGTTTCGTCCTTGAGTGTTGCATTGTGTTGCAAGATAAAGCAATGGCGCTTTTTGAGTCCGAGTACAATGGGATCTTGTTTAAGTTAAATCCAAAGTCAGTTATCTGGGAACGCATCTAGAGGATTTAAAGACAAAAACCGGACAAGGATATATACTCTGCTTCAGTTGTTGATATTGCGGTACACTTCTGTTTCTTGGATGACCAGCTAACAAGCTTTTCTCCTAGGAACAATACACTTCCCGATGTACTGCATCTTGTATCTTGGCAACCTGCATGGTCAGCGTCTGCAAAAGCTGTTAGATTAAGACAGGTGTCCTTCGGATATCATAAACCTATATTAATTTTCATACCCCGCCTAGGGCAGAAACGCGAGGCGTGATGGAGAGGATCGTCATAACACATTGATATAAGATAATAGAGAATTCACTAAATGAAAATCCAACACAAAATGTCATGACGACTCCCGACACAAGTGGAGACTTGTATCGTGGTTAGTCACTACCACCACAAACATAGTCATAAAGTCATATAAATAGATATTCCCAAACCGGGACAAAACCCAATGAAACAAACAACATTCATAGAAATGTAAAGTCTCAATCTTATACGAAATGAACTACTCCAAGGAGTGTCGCCTAAGGTCTCGCTAAGCCATGCAACATCCTTAAGCATCTCTATAAGCATCACCTAAAAATGGATACTCGAAAACGTCCACATAATATTAGTGAGCTCGTAGGTTTAAGACACAAAATAAATCATAGTTTTGCTAGGTATAATGAACAAGTAGGACAACAGTAAGCATCGTATGCACATGTAAGCATTTAATACAATAACAAAAACAAGAGTTACATATTTAAACTCAATTAGCACTGGGAGCCTCTACCTGAAGATGCACTGAGAGCCACTACCCAAAGATATGTTGGGAGCCACTACCTAAAGATACGCTGGGAGCCACTACCCAAAGATACACTGGGAGCCACTACCCAAAGATATATTGATAATCCATGTTCCAACTACACACATAAATGCACACACATATAGCTATACAATAACACATTTATCCATAATATGAAATCAATTTAACACAACACTAATAATATTCAAAACCACATTTGAGTACTAATTCCCCCCAATAAAACATAAGAAAAAGGGGCCACGAAAACTCACCTCAACTGGCACAAGAGAAATACAACAAGAACACCCAGGAAATCCATCGAACGTATACCTTTCTAGACGCGACCTATAGCAAGTAAAGTACTATTAATAATGATATGCTCATACAAAAGAACGTCAACTAATTAGGTTACCCATTTTAATTTTAAATCTATAACATATTTTAGATGTTAATATTAATGATGTATTATTTATAATATGCGATCCATGTTAAAATATACTTTAGATGATTAGATTGCTCATAACATTTGAGACGTAAATCTTATAAATAATTACGTTAAAGACTATAAATTCGGACTAGTTTTGAAGAGCATAAAATGGACAAGGGCCAAAAGTGTAACTTTAAAATTATTTAATATTTATTTGTAACTATCTTTCTAAATTGGGGACTAAATATGTAAATATGAATTTATTATATCCCATGAAGACGTGAGTCTTCTTCTTCGCCTAAACCATGCACTATTCATTTTTTTTCATTCATATATTAAGCAGATCTTTGTATTCATTATAGTTGAACATGTAGCATATATTAACATTAATTAAACTAATGTTTCTATCTTGATATGGCACAATTGTATACCCAAATTAAATTATCGTTTATCATTATTCGTGGTTATCGTTATTAGTTTATATATACGCTTAAGCTTTTAGTGTTGTCTCACGCTCAATCTCAGCATTATAGAATGAGTATTATTTACTTGACATTAAGGCGGAAGGTTTACCTTAGAATCAACGTACGAGAACAAGTCGAAATCAAATACGAACACTAGTACCATTATGAACTGTTATAATCGATGTAATAACTAATAAGTGAAAGCTAAACGCCCGAACGTTAAACATGAATAAAGAAAACCAGAACTAAGATTTAAACACGAACCTGAAATCTTGACGTAACCATACATCAAAACAAAACCCGAAACTATGTTAAATAACAAACCGTGCGTAACCCTCACGCGAACGAACCAACACCTTAATCACGTAACCCTGAATATGCACTCGAAGAAGGGCAGACGAAACCAAGATTCTGGATACAAACAAGAGCTCGAAACTAGAACATGAGTATGGCCAACGTGGATACAAACTTGCGCAGATGGATTTTTATTGTATTGAAGCCGCTTTGGTTCTGTGTTTAGATAGAGGAAAGGAGTGTGTATGTAGATATATGAATTACTACTAAACAAAGTATTCGAATATTACGAGATCATGGACAGGAAAAGTGGACCGAGATTTAAGGAGAAGTTTAATACGTGATTTATTTCCCCTTTGACCCATTTTTATAATTTGAAACATCTCTTTGAATTTATGAACTTGTTATTGTTTCCATTTAATCTCTATTAAGAAACTATTATTGCATGATTTATTCATATATTTATCTTTCATAAATGGATTGACGAAAAGTTTTAGGAATACAAGTTATCATAATAAAGGGGAGGATTTTATTATTATTTTTAAAAAAATGTAGATGTACAAAAAAACGTTTAAGGTTTAAACCGTAAAAGCGTAAATGCGGAGGTGCATTGTCGGGTTGACATAAAAGACGTAAATATGTAAAATGAACTAAGTTTTCAAATACGGGTGACACTAACAACTTAAAAATGATTTGAGCATATTGTGACATTTAGATAAAATCATAGTTCGAAAGTATGTTTATAATGCGAGGGTGCCTAATGATACATTAAAAGAATTAATTCAACATTTTAGGGAAAACATGAATACTTAATAATTTTTGTCACGATTAACACAACTAGAAGGAATAAGATGGTTAAACCACTTAATTCTTAGAATTTGCCGCTTTCTATGTTCCAGTAATCACGTATTCACATAAGCTTAACTACACGACGAAAGTCAAGTTAATAGTCATATCTGGCAAACCGGATTTGGTAACGGATGTCACAGTATCCCCGAGTTGAAAGAATTTCGTCCTGAAATTTAGCTCGTTCTACTGTTAGAATTTTGCTCATCAGAAAGAAGAAAAAAATGTGAGTATTTTGTTTTCATATGATCTTCCCATTCCCAAGTAAAAAAAATTTTGAATGCATATCTGATATTATTGAAATAGTGTTTATCAACCATATTCATATTTGTTGACAAGTTTTATAGATTGCATTACATAACTGAATTAAAATATGACCTATCGTAAGTTTTTAACCAACTTGAAGAACATAAAATTATAAAATGAGTCAACCAGAATGGTTTTTTTTTGTTTACAAACTTTAAAGAAGAAAGAAAAAAAATAAGTGTCTTATTGTGATTTTTAGAGCTATAGGGACGCCTTGTGTAACTTAAGCCGAGCTTAGTGGATTAGTGAAATATCCTAATCATGTTGATAATTTTATACTTAAAATTGTAATCGTCGGTTGAAACAAAGGTGGCTTACTTGCTGACCATATTTACGAGTCTTACATTTTTAAATCAATCGAACATAATATAAAACTATACATAATCCTAAAGGGGTGTCCACTACCTACATTCAATTATTTAAAATATATAAACAAATATACTAGTAAAGCTAAAGGATGTATGATCAAACTATAGAGTGAATTTAATATTTTATTGATGAGTTATCTATATACAGTACTTCCTACTATCCAAGGAAATGAGGGCTATAACGTAGGAATGTACGATATGTATTAATTGATTATCAAAGATCAGTGTGGTGAATTATATGTGATGACTTGGTGAAGAGAACGATTTAAGTCATGATTCAAGCTAATTTATTACTCCATTAATTAATGGATATTTAAACAAATGCTCTTACATAGATTATAAAGTACCTTAAATAATTCACGCTTTATAGTGTTTTATTTACTTTTCTATAAAATATTTTAAACGATAACCACTTTGAACATGAATCTAAATGCTAGTAGGTATAAAGCACGTTATATATGGATTTTTTTGTCTGCGTTTCAGTTGCCGACATAATACATAATATTTAAGTTTTGTTAATGATAAATGTGGTTGCTATATTTAACTGGCAATCACAACTTAAATTATGAGATAGGATTTAAAGCTACTGGCAACGAAAGAAAAGTATTTGAATTCCACATAAATCGCTCAATGAAGACCAACGAAAAAAGGACATAAAATCCTTTATCGATAAATCTTGCATTCCACTTAATACCAACATGTTTTCTCTAGGATTATCATAGCACAACAAGGGAAAATCAATGAGAGTATATGAAGCAACCCAAGAGATAACGAGTACGCAAAATACGAACATGTCATCAATTCAAGAGGCACTTAAAAGAACATCCATATAATTATAACAACGATGAAAAGAACGAATATAGAGAATGATCCTTACAAACGAATTACGAATCGAAAGGAGTTTAGAGAGTCATATATACAATCATATTAGCGATCAAAAATAACAAAGGTGAAGAATAATTCATAAAAATAATAATGATGAAGGAATGAATGTACTAAATCATTCGTACGAAAACAATAACGATCAAAAAAATGAAGACATAGAGACATCCGTACAAACATATTACGTATCAAAAGAAGAAGTATAAAGAGTCATTCGTACACATGCCATGTCAGATACACCTAAGCATGTACATTCGTAATCCGTTATTTACATAAAGAGGCGTCCCAATTTATATAAGAAATTATAAACTTATGGTTCATCGATTTACAATTTTTTTATTTAAATAAAGACGCGTCCCAATCTATTTAAATAAGGAGATTATAAATCATCCTACTTAAGCATTCCTAACATAATTCACAATATTTTAAGCAAACCAAATAACGATTACGAAAGGAATCAATATGAAATACTCGAAAGGAATACTCGAAAGGAATCAATAACTATAATGAAATATCAATGGCAACATGGCTGAAAAGGCATCACGTTAATAACCAAAGACTGAGTGTTTCACTAAACGTATAGAAATCTTCCTTAGACACTATTTACTCATGAACAAATAAACATATAAGTAAATGCACACGTAGTTCTTAATATGAATGCTGTTTGAGGGTTCTTAGGATATAGTCTAGGTCAAATCACCTAGTTCTCTATAACCAATGGCTCTGATACCAATCTGTCACACCCCGCCTAGGGCGGAAACGCAAGGCATGACAGAGAGGATCGTCATAACACATTGATATAAGATAATAGAGAATTCACTAAATGAAAATCCAACACAAAATGTCATGACGACTCCCGACACAAGTGGAGACTTGTATCGTGGTTAGTCACTACCACCACAAATATAGTCATAAAGTCATATAAATAGATATCCCCAAACCGGGGACAAAACCCAACGAAACAAACAACATTCATAGAAATGTAAAGTCTCAATCTTATACGAAATGAACTACTCCAAGGAGTGTCGCCTAAGGTCTCGCTAAGCCATGCAACATCCTTAAGCATCTCTATAAGCATCACCTAAAAATAGATACTCGAAAACGTCAACATAATATTGGTGAGCTCGTATGTTTAAGACACAAAAGAAATCATAGTTTTGTTGTGTATAATAAACAAGTAGGACAACAGCGAGCATCGTACGCACATGTAAGCATTTAATACAATAACAAAACTAAGAGTCTCATATTTAAACTCAATTAGCACCGGGAACCTATACCCGAAGACACACTGGGTGCCACTACCGAAAGATATGTTGGGAGTGACTATCTAAAGATATGATGGGAGCCACTACCCAAAGATATATCGATAATCCATGTTCCAACTACACACAAAAATGCACACACATATAGCTATAGAATAACACATTTATCCAAAATATGAAATCAATTTAACACAACACTAATAATATTCAAAACCACATTTGAGTACCATTTTCCCCAATAAAACATAAGAAAAAGAGGCCACGAAAACTCACCTCAACTGGCACAAGAGAAATACAACAAGAACACCAAGGCAATACATCGAACATATACCTTTCTAAATGCGACCTATAGCAAGTAAAGTACTATTAATAATGATATGCTCGTGCAAAAGAACGTCAACTTATTAGGTTACCCATTTTAATTTTAAATCTATAACATATTTTAGATGTTAATGTTAATAATGTATTATTCATAATATGCGATCCATGTTAAAATATACTTTAGATGATTAGATTGCTCATAACATTTGAGACGTAAATCTTATAAATAATTACGTTAAAGACAAAATAACTTGACTATAAATTCGGACTAGTTTTGAAGAGCATAAAATGGACAAGGGCCAAAAGTGTAACTTTAAAATTATTTAATATTTATTTGTAACTATCTTTCTAATAGGACTAAATATTATAATATGAATTTATTATATCCCATGAAGACGTGAGTCTTCTTCTTCGCCTAAACCATGCACTATTCATTTTTTTTCATTCATATATTAAGCAGATCTTTGTATTCATTATAGTTGAACATGTAGCATATATTAACATTAATTAAACTAATGTTTCTACCTTGATATGGCACAATTGTATACCCAAATTAAATTATCGTTTATCATTATTAGTGGTTATCATTATTAGTTTCTATATACGCTTAAGCTTTTAGTGTTGTCTCACGCTCAATCTCAGCATTATAGAATGAGTAATATTCACTGGACATTAAGGCAGATGGTTTACCTTAGAATCAACGAGCGAGAACAAGTCGAAATCGAACACGAATACTAGTACTAATATGAACTGTTATAATCGATGTAATAAGTGAAAGCCAAACGCCCGAACGTCAAACATGAATAAAGAAAACCAGAACTAAGATTTGAACACGAACCCGAAATCTTGACGTAACCAAACATCAAAACAAAACCCGAAACTATGCTAAATAACAAACCGTGCGTAACCCTCACGCGAACGAACCAACACCTTAATTACGTAACCCTAAATATGCACTCGAAGAAGGGCAGACGAAACCAAGATTCTGGATATGAACAAGAGCTCGAAACTAGAACATGAGTAAGGCAACGTGGATACAAACTTGCGCAGATGGATTTTTATTGTATGAAGTTGCTTTGGTTTTGTGTTTAGATAGAGGAAAGGAGCATGTATGTAGTTATATGAATGACTACTAAACAAAGTATTCGAATATTACGAGATCATGGACATGAATAATGGACCAAGATTTAAGGAGAATTTTAATACGTGATTTATTTCCCCTTTGACCCATTTTTATACTTTGAAACATCTCTTTGAATTTATGTACTTGTTATTATTTCCATTTAATCTCTATTAAGAAACTATTATTGCATGATTTATTCATATATTTATCTTTCATAAATGGATTGACGAAAAGTTTTAGGAATACATGTTATCATAATAAAGGGGAGGATTTTATTATTAATTTTTTTGAAAAATGTAGATGTACAATAAAATATTTAAGGTTTAAACCGTAAAAGCGTAAATGCGGAGGTGCATTGTCGGGTTGACATAAAAGACGTAAATATGTAAAATGAACTAAGTTTTCAAATATGGGTGACACTAACAACTTAGAAATGATTTGAGCATATCGTGGCGTTTAGATAAAATCATAGTTCGAAAGTACGTTTATAACGCGAGGGTGCCTAATCATACATTAAAAGAATTAATTCAACATTTTAGGGAAAACATGAATATTTAATAATTTTTGTCATGATTAACACAACTAGAGGGAATAAGATTGTTAAACCACTTAACTCTTAGAATTTGTCGCTTTCTATGTTCCAGTAATTCACGTATTCACATAAGCTTAACTAGACGACGAAAATCAAGTTAATAGTCATATCTGGCTAACCGGATTTGGTGACGGATGTCACATTAATGGATCCTTTTAGGTACCGAAAGACCCGTTTAACCGCAGTTAAGTGCTTTTCAATAGGCTTTGCCTGGTATCGGGCACACATGCAGACGACAAACACTAGGTCAGGGAGACTTGCTGTGAGGTACATTAGGGATCCGACCATTCCTTGATTACGAGTTGGGTCAACTAGAGTCCCGTTTGGATCTTCATCAAGTTTTGATTGTCCCACCATGGGGATGTCAACAGCATCACATTTCTCTAAACCATACTTTTTGAGCATTTCAAGAGCATATTTAGATTGATTAATAAAGATGCCTCTGGGACTTTGAGAAATTTGAAGTCCAAGAAAAAATGACATTTGCCCCATCATTGACATCTTAAAACGTTTGCTCATTTGGTTTGCAAATTTATCACAAAAGATTGGATTAGTTGAAGCAAAAATTATGTCGTTAACATAGATTTGTACCAGTATGAGATCATTTCCTTCCTCCCGAATAAACAATGTCGGATTGACTACACCTTTGATAAATTTTTGGCTGAGAAGGAATTTGGAGAGTAGGGTGTACCATGCGCGAGGAGCTTGTTTTAAATCATAAAGTGCTTTCTTTAATGTCAATACATGATCCGGATGATCTTGATTAACAAACCCTTTAGGTTGACTCACGTACACCTCTTCCTTTAAAATCACGTTCAGAAATGCCGTCTTCACATCCATCTGAAATACTACCATATTCTTGTGTGCAACGTATGCTAAGAATATTACGATGGCTTCAATGCCAGTGATAGGTGCAAATGATTCTTCAAAGGTAATCCCCTATTCCTGACGATAACCTTTTGCAACTAAACGAGACTTATTTTTTAGCACACCGCCATATTCATCAAGTTTCACTTTAAAGATCCACTTTAAGCTGATGATCATAGCTTTGTCTATTTGTGGTACTAATTCTCATACCTCAAGCCGCTCAAACTTATGATTCTCCTCTTGCATAGCTTTAATCCAGCTAGATTCAATCATGGCTTCTTTGTAATTCTTCAGCTCTTCTTTAGCTAAGAAAGCGTGGAAGTAGCACCATAAGCATCAGTAGAAAGTTGACATCTTTTAGAAACAGGTTTTGATGGATTGCCGTTGATTGTTGTAAACGGAGGATCCATCGTCCATCTTTTTATGTAAATTTAAGGTTGTTGGAAAGTGTGCATGTTTGAAGTGTCTACAATCCTTGAAGATGACTCAGCTGAGTTGGTGTCAGGAGGAGCAAATGGATTTGTAAATTTATCACTACCAAACTCTGCAACTTCTTCATGTCGTTCAACATTTGTAGAATTGATTGGAGAGTTTGTTGCTTCAATGTTTGGTGAAGTACTTGGAGAAGGATCATCTTTATCAATGGAAGTAGAAGAAGAAGCTTCGGCTGTATCTGATGAAAGTAGAGTTGCAGCAGAAATGGGGGTAGATACAACACTTGGAGGTTTGAAGTATTCATCAAACATTGGTTGAAACAGTAAATCCCAATCATTCTTTGTAGGAGGTTTAGCTAATGTTGATGCAGCCTGGTTAAGCACGAGTCCTGAACTAATGTGTCGAGAAGTCAAACCTTGAAGATTGAGTCCTGAACCGAGTTGTTTAGAAGCCATCTAAGTAAGTTCATCAAATTGTACGTTCATTGTTTCCATTATTTGTCTGGTCCTTTTGTTGTAGATCTGGTACGCCTTCTTGGATGGTGAATAACCGATGAAGATTCCAATGTCTACTTTTGGCTGTAATTTCCCAAGATCCTCAAAATCATTTGTTGGATAACATAGAGCACCAAAAACGTGAAGATACTTAAGTTTTGGTTTGCGATCTCTGAGCAGTTCACATGGAGTCTTATTGTAACGGGTATGGATAAGGGAGCGGTTTAGAGTATAACATGCAGTAGCAACAGCTTCAGCCCATAGGAATAGCGGAGATTTGGAGAAAATAATTATCGGAATGTGGTAGTTAGTTGTGTATGTTATACGGTAAGAAATACGTAAACTTATTGGGGGCACACACGTTAAGACACGAAGAGTATGTTTATTAAACATTAATATATTTATTTATTATTAAGGTTTAATATAGTTCACGGATGATTTTAAATAACCGTTAGTTACTGTTATGATTTTATAACTAACTTAATGGATATTTAAGTAACTAAAGGGACTAAAATTGACAAAACCCAAACCTTGTGGGGTTTCCATTGTTGCCGGCCCCTAAGGGGATTCTAGAAAAGTTTTGTGATCAAGTTAAGAGATAAAGGAAGTTGTATTGTGATAAGGATTGAGTTAGAGGTATCTTAATTTAATTAGGACTATGGTTAGGTGCCTATATAAACACCTATCTCTAGACTCATAATTCATTCATTCACAACACATAATCACAAATCAATCGGTGCTTTCTCCCTCTCTAAAAGTCGACCAAATATCCCAACTTATTCAGTTCTTCTTTTTCTTCCATTGGATAATTTGATAAAAACCCTCACCTAGCGTTTCAGTTTTCTTGGTCCCCTTTGCTCGACATTAGGATTAAACCTATCTAGGGGTTTTGGTTCCTTGTTCTCCTTGTTTGACGACAGCAAAACCCTCACCTTAGGGTTTTCGGTCTCTTGATTTTCTTCTTCAACCGAATTTGATTCAAACCCTAATTAGGGTTTCTGATTTTCCGTATAAGATACAAAAGGGTGTTGTGGTTTTCGATTCAAGAAACTAAAGGTTATACACTTGGTGTTTGAGAGAGCATCTTGGGGTATTTGTTTGACGTGTTGTGTGAGCAACCGTAGAGGTGGTAACTTAATCACTAAGAATCTAGATCAAGATTCTTGTTTATTGACTATTGTCATTAAACATAATGGTTAGTGTTTCTTACTTTATTTGTGTGTTAATTCTTGATATCAAACTAGATCCATCCACTGCGTACTCGTAGTAGATGGTTTACTAGTTTATTCAATTCCAACAATCGCATCAAGAGTCAACCTCGATTGGTGTTATGGGTTACACACTTATAAAACAAGCTTGATCCGCATAAAAAAACTTTTATTTATTGTTTTGAACCAAAATTATGGCAACAATATGCAATTCTTGCCATAAAGAATAAATAAAACCTAGAATCTTGGTATTATTACTAGTTAATATAGATTGAAAAAGAATAGATTTATAATTAAAAGTAATTAAGTTTTATTATTCTTTTCTTTTTCCCGGCCTTAATGTCACACCACGCCAAGGCGGAAACGCGAGGTGTAACGAGAATGTATATCATCACAACACAATGGTGTCACAATAGAGAAAACTACACGAACTAAATGGAACATAAGGACACAAAGTGCCATGAAAATACCCAAACAACATAAAAGATATCCGACGTCTTGTATTGAAGTAAAAGGGGTTCACATAAATACCAAGACATGCAATACAACCAAAACAAGACTAAGCAGTTCAAACCAGCAAACATTTAATATTCAATCAAACCAGAAATAAACTAGGAGATTAAACTCCGCATGCAGCCTAAGGTCTCTCTAGCCACTCCTCTCATTCCTATGAGCTTCCTGACGCTCACCTGAAAATGATGCTTAAAAACGTCAACACAAAGGTTGGTGAGAGTCATAGGTTTAAGACACAAAAATCAAATCTTATACACAATTACTGTGATTAATGCAAACATGGCAGGACAATTACTGCACTATCATACAAGCTAGCATGAAAATGTAACCAAAACGAGCATGGGAACGAAACGTGTCCCTCGATCCAACAAGTATAAACAATTAGGTAGGAACATTACCCCCGATCTATTAAAATCATCACTTCACATGGGTAGGAACGTTACCCCCGATCCTAATATCACAACAAATGGGTAGGAACGTTACCCTCGATCCCAATACACATAAGCATTTAGCTCGTATCATATAATAGCCACATAAATGTCCATGCATCAGTTAAACCACATAATCACAAAAATTGAAACAATTCAAAACCATTTGCATCATTACCCCCGACTATGAAACTCACCTTATGTTAAGCAGCTTCCAAATATCTTACACAAAGCTACACAATAGAATATAAAAACATGTTACACGCGACTAAGACAAATTCTTAAGCCCATGTATCAATCATATGATGGATGTCTATGGTGTTTGATTATCTCAATGGGTCACCCCGACACCATGCCCAACTTTAACCACTTCATTTACACATAATTCTAATGTTCAACATTTTTCCCGAAAATGCAGAATTTTAGTGTCACTAATCTCGCTTCCAACCCTTACCTATTGAACCAAATAAATTCTCAAAAAAATCACCTATGTTCACTTAGGGGTTTACCAACTATCTTATTTGCCCCAAAAGCATACCACATGTACAAGTACCTCAAATTAATTTCTAATTCAAAAGTACCCAGATTCGGATCTGAACGCGCACTAAAATGTTTGACCTTTCTAACCATACTTAGACAACTAATTAGAGGCTAATTTTCACGGGGAAGTTAATAAACATATATAACTTGACTTCTGTGTTTTGGCTAACCTTAATTCGAATTTTAAGTAAGGGTTTTACCTCTCTAATTCTGACCTAAATCTGACACGTATTTACTGTTTTGATAACTTTTCTTGCAACGACCATTTGACTAACTTCCATAACTCAAAATCGTTCGAGGCCGGACTTTTTGAAAATAGACTCTCCAAACTACAATTTAGGCACTAGACACACCTCAAAACACGTTACCATCATAGAGATATCATCAGTTGAACACAGCCCTAAAATCCGTCAAACCCTAATTCACAAATTAACGCGATCTAAGCCTAACCGTTTACACCAATATGATCCTAATCAAACCCTAAACACATTAGCATAATTATAACATCATTAATTACAGAAGTTTTAAACCTTAATGATCCATCATATTACTTGTTACATAATTTATAAAGAATTAACAAGAGAAGAATCCTTACCTAGCGTTCCTTCTTGATCCTAACACGGTCTAGTTCTTAATTTCTTGGATCAAAATTTTGTCTTCCTTGTTCTTAGGGGAGGAGGGTTTCAAAGAGAGAAGGGGGAGAAAAATATGAGCTAGGGTTTTATATAAATCTAATTAAATAGAATCCTAGTCTAATACTCCCTCCGTCCTAAAATTATTGTCCTCCGATAAAAAACACACAGTTTAAGAAAAATGCATTTATTATTGCTTTCTCTTTCTTACTTTTTGGCAGAATGATAGTTTTACCCTTAGCTAATTAATTAAAGTCTTCTTTAAAGTTTGTAATAATAATTTCAAACAAGGGTAATATAGTAAACTTGATCAAACTTCCCTATCTATTTTTAGTAGTAGACAATTAAATTAGGACATCTCAAAAAAGGAAACATGGACAATAAAAATGGGACGGAGGGAGTAATACTTAGGATTAGATAAAAAAACATTTTTTTCTTTTTCTTTTAAAAACCGAACGTCCCCCAATATATATATTTTTATTATATTTTTTTCTTTATTTACTAATTATACTTATATTAACATTACCTTAATTTCCTACAAAAACTTTGGTAAAAGTAGTAAAAATTTTTCATGAAAAACCAAATACTAACTTTCTATTTATAAATTTCATTTCCACAAATACTTTATATATTTAGAAAGTTCATAACTAATTCTCATATTTCATGCACCAAATTCACTTCTAATATACGACACCTTCCCTATTAATCCATCATATAATTATCCTCATATTGACGTAGCAATGCATGCAAACACGTCACTCATTTCCATTGTCACTACACGTGAACAAAATGGAAATAACCTTCAATATCTCAAACCTATTCTAAAATGAGATGAACACGCATCACATATTGATATCAAATACTCATATAAGATCACATAAGCACACAATTAGAACACATAATAATACTTTAGTCAACTCTAACGGTTTGACTAACCTGCTCAAGTCACGGTTGTCACAGTATCCCCTCTTTTAGGAAATTTCATCCCGAAATTTAACTAGTAGGTTCAACAGCACGGTCAACAATCGGGGATACTTAGCTTTCATATGGTCCTCACGTTCTCATGTGAACTCAGGGCCACACTTTGAATTCCAATAAACCTTAACGATAGAAATCTTACTATGTTTCAAACTTTAAACCTCACGATCGATAATCTCAACAGGTTCTTTAACAAAACGAAGAGTTTTGTCTACCTTAATTTCTTCTAAATGCACATGCAGATTTGCATCCGCTAAATACTTCTTTAAATTGAGACACACCAAGTAGAGTACTCAATTATTGAGGCAATCTTAATCAATAGGCTATAGGACTGATCCTTTTAATGATCTCAAATGGTCCTACATACCTTGATGCTAACATGTCTTTTTTTCCAAACGCGACACACCTTTCCAAGACGACAGTTCCAGTATCACTTTATCACCAACTTCAAACCCTAACTGTTTACGCCTATTACCAACATAACTATTTTGGCAATCTCTAGCCGTTTTGAGCCTTTCCTTAATCAATATCACTTTATCAGTTGTCTCTTGTACCAATTCTAGTCCAATCAACCGACTTTCTCTAATTTCAGCCCACAGAACGGGCGACCTACATTTCCTTCCATACAGTGCTTCAAACGGAGCACATCGAATACTTGAATGATAACTATTATTATAAGAAAATCCAGCTAATGGTAGGTGAACATCCCAACTGTCACCAAAGTCGGTCACACACGCTCTTAACATATCCTCCAATGTCTGAATTGTACGCTTACTTTGTCCATCCGTCTAAGGATGATGAGCCGCACTCATATCCAAACGCGTCCCTAAGGTTTTTTGTAATATTTGCCAGAAACCTTGAAGTAAATCTTCCATCAAGATCTGAGATGATTGACGCGGGCACTCCATGCCCTCCTACTATCTCATCAATATAAAGCCTCGATAACTTCTCCATCTTGTAATCTTCTCGTATTGCCAGAAAATGGGCTGACTTAGTCAGTCTATCGACTATTACCCAATTCATATCATACCCACTACTTGATCTCGGCAACCTTGTAATAAAGTCCATAGTTATTCTATCCTATTTCCACTCAGGTATCTCTAGCTGTTGCAATAAACCCGAAGGTCTTTGATGTTTTAGCATTCACCTTTAAACAAGTCAAACAATTGCTAACATAGGTAGCAATATCCTTCTTCATACATGGCCACCATACATATCTCTAAGGTCATAGTACGTCTTATCCGCTCCCGGATGTACCAAGTACCTCGATGCATGAGCCTCGTCCATAATTAATGTCCTTACATCACCTATTAATGGAACCCATATAAAATACATACCTCCATCTTCCTTCCTTTCCATTAGTTGGTCCAGGCCACACAGCATTTCTGCTGTCGCGTTCTCTACCTTGGACGCCTCACCTGGAGCAGCCAATATCTTGTCCTTAACACTTGACTAATAGTCATGGACATTGTGCGTACTCGTCTTGGTTTCACTCTATCCTTTCTACTTAATGCATCAGCCACTACATTCGCCTTTCTCAAACGGTAACGAATCTCATTGTCGAAATCACTAAAAAATTCAATCCATTTCGTTGGCGTATATTTAACTCCTTTTGATCGAATATGTGTTGAAGACTCTTATGATCCGTATAGATGACACTCTTCATTCTGTACAAGTAATGCCTCCAAGTCTTAAGAGCAAACACTACTGCTCCCAATTCTAGGTCGTGTGTTGTATAATTCTTCTCATGGATCTTCAATTGTCGTGATGCATAGGCGATTACCTTGCCTCTTTGCATGAGTACACAACCTAATCTCTGATTCGATGTATCACAGTAGACTACGAAATCTTCAACCCCATCAGGTAGTGACAATATTGGTGCATCACTTAAATTACTCTTCAAAGTCTATAGAGCCTCTTCCTGTTTCACACCATACTCATACTTTTTTGTTTTTTCTGAGTCAACGAAGTAAGAGGTTTAGCAATCTTAGAGGAGTTCACGATAAAACGTCGGTAGTACCCAGCTAACCCCAAAAATGATCGTATCTCGGACGGCGTCGTAGGAGCTTTCCAATTCTTTACTGCCTCAATCTTACTTGGGTCCATGTGAATACCGTTATGATTGAGCACGTGACTGAGAAAATGCACTTCTTGCAACCAGAACTCGCACTTGGAAACTTAACATACAACCTCTCCTTCTTCAGCAGCTCCAACACCAACTTCAAATAAACCTCATGATCCTCCTTAGTCTTTGAGTAGATCAAGATGTCGTCAATGAATACGATGACAAACTTATCTAAGTACTGTTTGCAAACCCGGTTCATTAAGTCTATAAAAACCACTGATTCATTGGTTAACCTCAAAAGGCATAACCGTAAACTCAAAGTGTCCATATCGCGTACTAAATGCCGCCTTGAGAATATCTTCTCCATGTACTCTTAACTGATGGTAACCGAAACGAATATCTATCTTAGAGAAATAATGCGAAACTTGTAACTAGTCGAACAAGTCGTCAATCCTATAGAGATTCTTGGTGGTCAACTTATGCAACTCTCGATAGTCTATGCACATTCGAAATGAACCATCCATCTTTTTGAACAACACAGGTGCTTTCCACGAAGAATGACTTGGTCGAATAAAATGTATATCAAACGAATTCTAAAGGTTACGAACTATCGAATAGGTACCAACGAATATCAATCAGTCTAGAAAAATATATAAGGTTTCACATGTGCAAATAGATTGCAATCATATGTTATAAGAAATCCTTAAAAGGAAAGACAGTGTATCTCATAACGATGAGGAAACGCAAATGAAAGAATCAACAAGCGAACACAAAAAATACACATAACGGATAACAATACGTTTCAAGATTGATAAATGAGAAAGATAGAATTCTTATACCAATAGTCGACTTTACTCGAAAGAACCAACTAAATACTGTTTTTTATAAAAATTCATTTTGAAACAATAAAGACAGTCGTTTTAATTAAAAAAGAATCATCTTACATATAATCTTTTAAAAAAAATCGTTTTAAACATGGTTTTCAAAAAAAGAGATAGTTAAAAAAATATCGCCATTTTACATATAAATAATTTTAAACCTACTTTTCATAAAAAAAAACTATCAAAAACGAAACTTATAAAAAATATAGATTATGATAAACATAGTTTTGACACTCAATCAATAATCACAATGTTTTCATAAAAATCATGTAAAACCGCAGTTTTCATAAAAATAGAAGAGACATCATATAGAAAGCGCTTATCACAACGATCATAAAACACATTTCAAGACATAGGTTTTCCCCAAACACCATCAAGATATACTTCAAAAGGATTTTCATAACTCGACATCAATATAAAATATATTACTCAACAAAGACCTCGTAATACGCAAAAGGGATTGTTAAAAATACCGTACAGACTCTAAACAATTCTATTGTTGGGGAACAGGCGAAAGGAAGTACAAATATTGGAACCGATATAGACAGGGAGGGGATAACAGTGGAACGGACATTGCACCAAGATAAATTTATACGAAGACAATTACGAACCAAAAGGGAATGAAAATGAAGACTCAAATGTACTCACATTAAATAGAAAAACTTAATAGAAAACCTCGGTACTTACCAAGCCATAACATGTTACAAAACCAAAGGATATAATAAAGACAGAAGTAATGTTTCCACACTAATAGTTAGGAACAAAACGAGCTAACCCTCTCCCTAAATCAACCTACACCTCTACCTCACACCCCGCCCGCCGCACCTGCCCCATACCCCCACACCCCCGCCGCCGCATCCGACCCCCCCCACAACATCCCTTGGCCCTCCCCAACGCCCCGTACGCACCTCCATACCTCCCGGGTACTACCACGACAGCAACAACGACAGTGAAATAAATCCGATCGAAAAATACATCAGCTGAAAGCAAACCAATAATCGTACCACCACGACCTCCCCATGAAGTAACCGGTGTATCCGCACGCTCAGATGATATCCAACGGACCCCTTACACCCAACCTAACACAATCAACAACCCCCGGTGTGCCCAACCGACTCACAATCTAACGCACAACCAACTAATCCCTCCACCACCCAACCATGCAATCATTGTCATAAGTACAACTTGTGTGATGCCTTAATAAAGTATGTTGGCCACCCAAAATTATAAGTTGCCAGGTCCATTCACAAGTGAACTAGCTTTCCAAACTACACATCTCAATGGTACACACATATATGCACATATACCACATTGCATCATCTTAAACCACTCCAATATACACAAAACAATGCGACACCAGAGCAATATTTATTTATAAAAGATAAAATACGTAAAGATGCACAAGAAGAAAAATGAAGGTCTCGAAGTGCCCAAAAGACGTAATATCTGAAATAAATCATTGATAGCAATGTGTCGAGGTAAAAGACGGGATAAACTTATGCTGGGCCTCACTTGGGTTTGACTTTGCTTTCGCAAGAGACACCCGACTCCGCGGGTCCAGGCCTACTTCGAGCATCCGGCAAGAGATCTGAGTCGTCCTCTTCCCGCGACTCCTCTAACCACCCTTCCTCCTTCGGTTCCTTGAGAGGCTCCTCCTTAATTGGCTCCTATTCTGAAGCTTCTGGTATCAAGTAGCTCGTAGGTCGAAATAAAACTCAAATAAAAGTAAGAAAACAAAACGCCTAGATAGCTAAACACATAAATCCTAATATGAAACTATATGAAGGACTCCTAGGTTATAGTCTAGGTTCAACCACCTACTTCTCTATAACCATTGGATTTGATACCAATCTGTCACACCCCGCCAAGGCGGAAATGAGAGGCGTAACGGCAATGGATATCATCATAACACAATGGTGTCACAATAGAGAAAACTACATGAGCTAAATGGAACATAAGGATACAAAGTGTCATGAAAATACCCAAACAACATAAAAGATATCTAGCATCTTCTATTAAAGTAAAAAGGGTTCACATCAATACCAAGACATGCAATACAACCAAAACAAGACTAAGCAGTTTAAACTAGCAAACATACGATATTCAATCAAACGAGAAATAAACTAGGAGATTAAACTCCGCATGCAGCCTAAGGTCTCTCTAGCCACTTCTCTTATTCCTATGATCTTCCTGACGCTCACCTAAAAATGATGCTTAAAAACGTCAACACAAAGGTTGGTGAGAGTCATAGATTTAAGACACGAAAATCAAATCTTATACACAATTACTACGATTAATGCAAACATGGCAGGATAATTACTGCACTATCATACAAGCTAGCATGCAAATGTAACCAAAATGAGCATGGGAACGTAACGTGTCCCTCGATCCAACAAGTATAAACAATTGGGTAGGAACGTTACCCCCGATCCATTAAAACCATCACTTCACATGGGTAGGAACGTTACCCCCGATCCTAATATCACAACAAATGGGTAGGAATGTTACACTCGATCCTAATACACATAAGCATTTAACACGTATCATATAATAGTCACATAAATGTCCATGCATAAATTAAACCACATAATCTCAACAATTAAAATATTTTAAAACTATTTGCATCATTTCCATCCCAATTTAAAAACAATGTAAAAAGAGAGACTATGAAACTCACCTGATGCTCAAACAGCTTCCAAATATCTTACACAAAGCTACACAATAGAATATAATAACGTGTTACACGTAACTAAGCCAAATGCTTAAGCCCATGTAACAATCATATGATGAATGTCTATGGTGTTTAATTATCTTCATGGGTCACCCCGACACCATGCCCAACTTTAACCACTTCATTTACACATAATTCTAATGATATACATTTTTCTCGAAAATGCAGAATTTTAGTGTCACTAATCTTGCTTCCAACCCTTACCTATTAAAATAAATAAATTCTCACAAAAATCACATATGTTCACTTTGGTGTTTACTAACTACCACATTTGCCCCAAAAGCATACCACATGTACAAGTACCTTAAATATTCCTAATTTAAAAGTACCCAGATTCGGATCTGAACGCGCACTAAAATGTTTGACCTTGCTAACCATACTTAGACAACTAATTAGAGGCTATTTTTCACGAGGAAGTTAATAGACATATAGAACTTAACTTCTGTGTTTTGGCTATCCTTAATTCGAATTTTATGTAAGGGTTTTACCTCTCTAATTTTGACCTAAATCTGACCCGTATTTACTGTTTTGACAACTTTTCTTGCAACGACCATTTGACTAACTTCCAGAACTCAAAATCGTTCGAGGCCGGATTTTTTGAAAAGTAAACTCTCCGAAATACAATTTAGGCACTAGAAACACCTCAAAACACGTTACCATCAGAGAGATATTATCAGTTGAACACAGCCCTAAAACCTGTCAAACCATAATTCATAAATTAACGCGATCTAAGCCTAACTGTTTACACCAATATGATCCTAATCAAACCCTAAACGCATTAGCATAATTATAACATCATTAATTACAGAATTTTTGAACCCTAATGATCCATCATATTACTTGTTACGTGATTTATAAAGAATTAACAAGAGTAGAATCCTTACCTAGCGTTCCTTCTTGATCCTAACACGATCTAGCTCTTAATTTCTTTGATCAAAATTTTGTCTTCCTTGTTCTTAGGGGAGGAGGGTTTCGTACGGCTCAAAGAGAGAAGAGGGGGAAAAAATGAGCTAGGGTTTTATATAAATCTAATTAAATAGAATCCTAGTCTAATAATACTTAGGATTAGATAAAAAAACATTTTTTTCTTTTTCTTTTAAAAACCGAACGCCCCATATATATATATTTATATTATATTATATTATATTTATTTATTAATCATACTTATATTAACATTACCTTAATTTCCTACAAAAACCTTGGTAAAATTGGTAAACATTTTTCATGAAAAACCAAATACTAACTTTCTATTTAAAACTTTCATTTGCAAAAATACTTTCTATATTTAGAAAGTTCATAACTAATTCTCATATTTCATGCACCTAATTCACTTCCAATATATGATACCTTCTCTATTAATCCATCATATAATTATCCTCATATTGACGTAGCAATGCATGCAAACACGTCACTCATTTCTATTGTCACTACACGTCCCTCAATATCTTAAACCCATTCTAAAATAAGATGAACACGCATCATGGATTGATATCAAATACTCATATAAGATCATATAAGTACACAATTACAACACATCATAATACTTTAGTCAACTCTAACAGTTTGACTAACCTGCTCAAGTCATGGTTGTCACACTTAAGACTCACGCAATCATGTTATATGATGGATGTAGCGATCTAGGTACTTTAGTAGAAAACCTAGTGAGAGTCTTTTGGTTCTCCGTTTAGGGAAGACTCTTATGAGAACTCGAGGAATTATGTGATTTACTACTTTCTTAATAGAGTCTGTCTTCACATCATCCCTTCTTTCTGCCTGTTTAGTTGCTTATTTGTGATATTCCATGAGACTACGTAATATATGCAAAAGAACTTTTGAAACTCTAAACGGACTAATAATTAAAGAGAAACTTGTTTTATTTAAACTAACGATTCTTGCGAGTTTATGCATCATACGGGTGTGGTTATCTATAATGTTGCGCTTAGAAACGTGACTTCCCAATGATGAATCGGACATTAAACTTTGAAACTTTTTTTCTTGAAAATTTACAGACATAATTATTCACTCATAGTGACATGCTATGTGTTATTTGTAAAACTTGTTTTTGGACAAATAAAACGGACATTAAACTATGAAACTCTTTTTCTTGAAAATTTAAAGTTTTTATGCTCTTATTAAAGATGAATCACTACTGACCATGGCTTTAATGACCATGGCTTTAATGGTTTTCTAGGGTTTAATTGACCTTTAATCTTTTTCCGCGCCACTACATTCTTCGGCATATGAGGCAATTATTGGAAGAACTTGTGTCTTGGGACACATGCCAGAGTACAATATAGGGTTTGGTTAATTTTTAATGTTTTCTTGCGATATTAACACATCTAAAAACTAAGTTAACAAAATGTTTTTGTTAACTTGTGATACAAAGATGTTTTGCATGCTTCTTTGTACACGTTTTGACACATGTTTTTATAAACTTATGTGTATACCCCTATGTGAAATTTTAAGTCTATGCCAACTAAACTAAGAACACGTGCATTTTGTTTGACCTTTTTGGTCAGACCTTAGGGCCTTTCCAACCCATGGCAAATTTTTTCATAGGTCAGATCTATGTCAATTTTTGTAAGTTCTTTTTTGGTGGACTTAAATCGAGTATGCTTGATCAGACCTTGGACCCGAGGCATAAGATGAGACAAAACATTTACATCACATTACTATATGAGTTACTAAAGTCACGTGTCTCATAAAATTAAGAGTTGCATTTACAATGCAATTAACACACGCCGCTTACCTCTAGCCCTACTTGTTTACAAGTTGGTTAGACCTTCGGTAATAAGTGGGAGGTCAAGTTGGATCTTAGTATTATAAGTAATTAATTGGGTAGTTAATTCTTATAAGAATTTAATTATCAAAAATACTAATTATTTGAACTTTTTCTGATTGTAGCGGACTAGCTTAATCGTAAACAATTCAGTTGTTAAGGGTTTCTTTGAGAAACATAAATTAACTAGACCTAACTTTATCGACTGGTACCAACAAATTCATATTGTGCTATCAGTTGATGATAAGTTAAACTATCTAGAGCATCTAATCCCTACTGCTCTTGTTTCAGCTCATGCTGGACAACAAGTTCCTCCCAATGCTCTTGCAGCTCACACTGCATGGGTCAAAGGATAAAAGGAAATTGATAGTCTCATGCTTATGACCTTGGAACCAGATATCCAACAGAATCTAGAAAATCTTGGTGCATATGACATGCTTTAAGAGTTGAAAAATCTGTTTTCTCAACAAGCAGAGCAAGAACTTCTTTAAACAGTGAGAGAGTTTCACGCATGCAAGCAGGAAGAAGGAAAATCTATAAGCTCATATGTTCTTAAGATGAAGA
>BQNB010086013.1:6765-28307 GCA_026074375.1 Tanacetum coccineum | reverse complement strand
AGCTTGAAATAAACACAAAGATGCACTCTTTTTGAACCTCAAACTCACAATTCAAGTGCTTATGGATATAAGCACTTGTATTATCTTACACAATGTCTTAAAAAAATCTAAAAAGCTATTGAGAGCTAAAATGAGCTAATTTCATAAGCTAAATAAGCCTAAAGTGAAAAATAAGCAATCCCTAAGCCTAAGTCATTCAAAAACAGTCAAATGCCAAGTTTGGCCTTAAAAATAAGCCAACAAACAAGCTTCTTAAAAGCTGAAACTTAGAGAGCTTATACAAGGGGTTATAAGCTCTCTAAATAAGCCAAGAAGCTTGGGCTTTAGAAGACAAAAAGCTAAGAAGGAGGGACTTAAAGTCTCCCCTTTGCACCAGGGGAGCCTTAAGGTTAGCCTCAAGGGCTTATTTGACAGCTTATAAAAAGCTGTCAAATAAGCTCTAAACAAAAAGTTAAGCTAAAACAGATGGAGTCCCCTAGCTTATGGACTTATGCACCAAATTTTAGCCTTTAAAATTCATTTTAGCTTGCTTATTTTTGATGGTGAAAAAGGTATTTTGGGGTTTTTAAAAACTGTTACACTAAAAACCTTGGTGGTTTTTGACTCACAAAGTCAAAAGACCAAGGGCTGTGGCAGCTTGTTTTTGGTCACTTAATACACACTTTTTGAACCCTTAACTCAAATTCACAAGTGCTTATCTAAATAAGCACTTGTGGTGTCTTTAAAATTCTCACAGTTTCAAAGAGGGTTTATATATTTTTGAAAAACAATTTTCCAACTAAAAATGTTTTAAAAACAGCTTTAAAGTGGCTTAAAACTTGTGCTTAAACTGACTAAATGACCCTAACCCAAAGTCAAAACCATTTTGACCCGTTTTTAGGCTTATGCCAAACACCCCTTTACTGAAAGCTGTCAAAGCTAAGTGGACTTAAAATCTATTTTGAAGCTAAAACTTTTAAAACCTTTTATCCACTTCTACTTAAAATGACCTAATTAAACTATTTAAGCTATAAATTGCCTAGCTTATTAGGAAAAATAAGCTAGTTTCTCTACTAGCTTAAGCTGCTTCTATTTATGACAGAATTTTAAAAGTAAAAACTAACTTGATTTTAAACTAAGAAAGCTTAAAACTATTGCATCTATAAGCTAACCTAGCTAAATGAAACAGAATTGAACATGAGAATTCATTAGAATAAGCACTTTGAATTAAGCTATGAATTTGCTAAAATGGAATCCTTGGATTTTGTTGTCTAAGAAACAAGGCACTCTTTCTGAGTGAAGTGCCTAAAAAGCCTGTCTAATGGCTCCTTAGCCTCTAAACCGAGCAATATAAGCTCAATAAGCTTATATTAGCTTATTTTTCCAAAATCACAATCAAATGAGTATTTATGAACTAAATTCAACTTAGAACAGTATTTAAGAACTTTTAACAGGTGTTAAACTGAATTTGAGCTTATTAACAAGAATAAGCTCAAATTAGCTTATTGAGAGCTTATGAAGTAAAAACCGGATAAATTTTCATTAAACTGAATAATTTACAAATGCATAAGAGAGGTTCAACTTAGAAAATACTTTAAACTACAAAAAAACTTAATTAAAAACTTGAATAAACTTAATTAAAACTTGAAATTTGCCACAATGGCTTACAAGGCTTTTATAGCCGAAACTAAGCAAGTCATCTTTTTCTTTCTCTTCTTGTGTGCTTGTTTGTAGACACACTAACACAGGTGTGTTTTTATGTTTGTGAGAGTTGTTAAAAACCTTTAATCTTGGCCCTTAATCCTCAAAATTCAATCTCAGTCGTCGAATTTAGGCTTGGGGGGGTGTGGGATTGCAAGTTGGCACCTTTGTGCTGGGAAAGTTAGTGGGGGAGGGGAGGAGTTGATTCTCCATGGAGGGAATGAAGGTTCATGGGGTAAAAAACACGGGTATACTAACCCGAGTGTTTTTGGGGGGGATAAAGGAGAGCGGAGAAATGCTGTTTGAGGTATAACATAGTGAATGTTGGGGAGTTGACAACAATAACCCTCAAATTTTCTTGCTATCATACACCAGTCGTCCTTGTGTTATATAAACTTTGGGGACTTGCAAAACAAGTCCCCCTAAGAAATATATAATTAGCATAGTGTATAGGCTGAAAATGTTTGGTCTTACGTTGCCCCAAGACTGCACCTACCGCGTAATCACTAGCATCACACATAATTTCAAATGGTAGGTCCCAATCGGGGGCAACTAAAATCGGAGCTTCGGTTAACTTCTTCTTAAGTATATTAAACGATTCAATACATTCTTTCGAGAAGATGAAAGGGGTATCTTTTTCAAGAAGATGGGTCATCGGCCGGGCGATTTTAGAAAAATCTTGAATAAATCGACGATAGAACCCGGCGTGACCTAAAAAACTTCGAATGCCTTTAACGGAAGTCGGATGAGGGAGTTTAGCTATAACATCAACTTTAGCTTTGTCGACCTCAATCCCGGACTTTGAAATCTTATGTCCTAGAACAATGCCTTCTTTTACCATAAAATGGCATTTCTCCCAATTTAGAACTAAATTAGTGTCTTCGCACCGTTTGAGCATTTTGTCTAAATGGGAGAGGCATGAAGAGAAAGAATCCTCGAAGACCGAGAAATCGTCCATGAAGACCTCCATTGTTTCCTCGATCATATCGTGGAAAATGGCCATCATGCACCTTTGGAACGTGCCCGGAGCATTACATAAGCCAAAAGGCATGCGTCGGTAGGCAAACGTCCCATAAGGGCAAGTGAAGGTGGTCTTCTCTTGGTCTTGCGGGTCAATAGGAATTTGAAAGTATCCCGAGAAACCATCTAGAAAACAATAGTATTCGTTTCCCGCGAGTCTCTCAAGCATTTGGTCCATAAACGGTAACGGGAAATGATCTTTACGAGTGGCATCATTTAACTTTTGGTAGTCAATGCATACACGCCATCCCGTAACTAATCGAGTAGGTATCAACTCATTATCTTCATTTTCAATTACGGTTATACCACCCTTTTTAGGCACACAATGAACGGGGCTAACCCACGGGCTATCGGAGATAGGATAAATCAATCCGGCATCAAGGAGTTTGATAACTTCCTTTTTGATAACCTCATGAATTTTTGGGTTAACCCGTCTTTGATGTTGAATTGCCAGTTTAGAGTCATCCTCCATTAATATTTTGTGAGTACAAAATTGAGGGTCAATACCCTTTATATCGAAGATTTTCCAAGCGATGGCACGCTTGTGTGACTTTAAAACCTTTAGAAGTCGGACCTTATCATCTTCTTTCAAGTTTTTAGAAATTATGACGGGTAGTTTATCGGTACCCTCCAAAAATGCATACTCAAGATGAGAAGGTAGATCCTTGAGCTCAATCTCCGGAGGATCATCAATAGAAGATTTTACGATTTTAAGTTCCTCAACATGGAGTTCTTTCGGAGGGAGGGGAGATGACGGATCATCGTTTAATAACTTCTCGAGTAGAAGAAGGTCTCCCTTCGGATCAAAGTCGTCATCATTAATTCCCGGTGGAATTGAATCATTTGTAAGACAAGCTTCGATTTCTTCCAAAATGAAGTCACCTTCCTCAAAAGGTGTGAGAGAAGGGGAAGAAGTAGAAAGGATAGGATCTAAAGAAGGAGTGGGACTGCCACTTTTAGAACTATCCCAGAATCCGAGCACTTCTTGAGCATACTCCTCACAAGCTACGTCGATGACATCGATTCGATTAATCAACACAACATCATTGTAAGAGTATCTCGAAGTTTGACCAACTTTAAAGGTTATGGCTTCATCATCAACTCGGAGAGTTAATTCTTCACCATAAACATCAATCAAAGCACGTGCCGTCCTCAAAAAGGGTCTCCCGAGAATTAAGGGAACCCGAGGATCGACAACATAATCAACGACTACGAAGTCGGCCGGAAAATGGAACTTTCCTACTTTTACAAAGACATCTTCGGCAATACCGGATGGACTAGTAGTCGATCGGTCTGCAAGTTCAAGAATCATTTGAGTAGGAGTAAGTTCGGGGAGTGAGAGCTTCTTCCATATGGAAAGAGGCATCAAGTTGATGCTTGCACCAAGATCGGCCAAGGCTAAGCATTCAACTAACTCCGGAAAATCACATGGAATAAGAAACTTGCCGGGGTCTCCAAGTTTTTCGGGCAACTTTTTTAGGATAACCGCCGAACAATTCTCATTCACCGGTGTTTTGGCTAAGTCAAACAATTTTTCTTTGTTATTAAGGAGACTTTTAAACATTGAAGCAAATTTTGGCATATGTAGAAGAGCATCCGCGAAACTGAGCTCGAAATGTAATTCCCTAAAGATTTCAACAAATTTCGAAGCTAGATTATCATCTTTTTCACGGAGCTTTTGTTTGTTGGCTCTCGAAGGATAAGGTATAGACGGTTTAGGCTTAGGAGCAACAACGGGCTCATCAATTGGAGCTTGAATTTGGACTACCGGAGGTTGGATGTTTTTGGTACTCGGTTGCACCGTATCCTTTGTCACCTCGGGTTCCCGTTCCACCACCTTGGGAAGAGGTGGAATTAGAGGTCCATCATAAGAAATACCACTTCGGGTGGTGATTGCTTTCAAGTCACCTCTCGGGTTAGCAATGGTATTGCTAGGAAGTGGTCCCGAACCCGAGGAAGAAGCGGTATTCATTTGGAAAAAACTAGCCATCATATTCTTAAGCTCATTGGTTTGATTTGACATTGAAGTTTGTATTGAAGTTTGCATTTCATTCCTCAATTCATTTTTCACATTATTAATTTGATTTTGCATGGCTTTTATATTAGTATCAATTATCTTCTTGTAATTTGACAATTCATTCGAAGGAGCAACTTGAGTTTGCTGAATCGGAGCTTGATAACTCGGATTTCCTTGATTGTTTCCTCGGTTTTGATTGTAACCTTGATTGTACCGGGTTTGATTATTTTGCACATTCGGTTGAGCAAAACCCGGTGGTCAAATTTGGTTAGCTACACTCTGAGAACGGTATGAGAAACTTACCGGTGTCTCCAAGTTTTTTGGGTAACTTTTTTATGATAACCGCCTAACAATTCTCATTCGCCGGTGTTTTGGCTAAGTCAAACAATTTTTCTTTGTTATTAAGGAGACTTTTAAACATTGAAGAAAATTTCGGCATATGTAGAAGAGCATCCGCGAAACTGAGCTCGAAATGTAATTCCCTAAATATTTCAACAAATTTCGAAGCTAGTTTATCATCTTTTTCACGGAGCTTTTGTTTGTTAGCTTTCGAAGGATAAGGTATAGACGGTTTAGGCTTAGGAGCAACAACGGGCTCATCAATGGGAGCTTGAATTTGGACTACCGGAGGTTGGATGTTTTCGGTACTCGGTTGCACCGTATCCTTTGTCACCTCGGGTTCCCGTTCCACCACCTTGGGAAGAGGTGGAATTGGAGGTCCATCATAAGAAATACCACTTCGGGTGGTGATTGCTTTCAAGTCACCTCTCGGGTTAGCAACGGTGTTGCTAGGAAGTGAACCCGAACCCGAAGAAGAAGCGGTATTCATTTGAAAAAAACTAGCCATCATATTCTTAAGCTCATTGGTTTGATTTGACATTGAAGTTTGTATTGAAGTTTGCATTTCATTTCTCAATTCATTTTTCACATTATTTATTTGATTTTGCATAGCTTTCATATTAGCATCATTTATCTTCATGTAGTTCGAAAGATCATTCGAAGGTCCAACTTGAGCTTGCTGAATCGGAGCTTGATAATTCGGATTTCCTTGATTGTAATTATTTCCTCTGTTTTGATTGTATCCTTGATTGTACCGGGTTTGATTATTTTGCAAATTCGGTTGAGCAAAACCCGGTGGTCGAATTTGGTTAGCTACACTCTGAGGACGGTATCCGGTATTTCCCTGATTGTAGTTCACTGCGGCTGCTGAAACATATCCTTGAATATTATCTCGATATTCTGGAAAAGCGTTGCCATCGGTGGCAAGACATTGGTGGTAAGGATGTGGACCACCACAAGTAACTCAAATTTCCTCAACCGCTTTCACGAAAGCTGGAGGAGAAGATTTATGAAGAGGCATAGCCTTAACGGTGTCGGCAAGAGCTGCAATCTTAGGAAAATGAGGGGTAGAAGAAGAAGGAGCATTCGTACTCACTTTTGAAACAACCAGTTTGTTCCGTGAGTTGCGAACTTTTGATTTATTTTTAATAATTGTCAAAGCATCTCGAGGAGTTTTAGTCAAAAGATTACCACCAACGGCTGCATTCAAAGAATCTTGATCGGTTTGTGTCAACGCATTGTAAAACGTGTCAAGTTGATGCAATTCCGTAAAACCGTGATGTGGGCATGCACGAAGGAGATCCTTGAAATGGTCCCATGCCTCACTAAATGTTTCCTCAAACTTTTATTGAAAATTTGTGATTTCATTTCAGAGATTTGTAGTTTTGGAAGGAGGAAAGAATTGGTTAATAAACTTGGAAACAAGGGTGTTTTTCCTAAGTAAGAATAGAACCGAGGGGGGCGTTTTTTTAAGCAAAATCCGGGCTTGCCACCTCGATTGAAAAATGGAAAACAACTATAAGCATACGCTGGATCGACGAATTAGGAACTTCTTTTACTTAATTTGAAACAGTAATCTTGTTTAACCATCGAATTTGAGCATCAGGATCTTCTTTCTCAGAAAATTCGTTACAATTGTTTTGAATGTTACTCGATTTTAAGAAGACCTATGTTGGAAGCTCAATTTCTCCGCAGAGCATAGCGGGAATAACGATAGCATCTCCGTAACCCTCGGTGGTGTGCTTGGAAGTTATTTTCACCATAGTGCGGTGATCGGCCTTGTATACTAACGGAAGTCTATTCAAGAGGAAAACGGTTCGACTCTTTTCTTGGACATCTAACGATTACGACGTTTCGGAGTCGTGAAAGTTTCGACAATTGTAATTCGATGATGTAGCGGGTGCGGCATGCTCTAAAATAAAATAAGATGATAATAAAAAAAATTTTGTAACCGATAATCGAACAAGTGTACCGTAGCTCTCTAGAAACGCACAAATGAAGCGGAGGAGCAAGGTAAGCAGCATGCGTTTTAAAAACCTTCTCCTTTCGGGCTCGAAGATCGGGATCAACCCTATATCTTATACCCTTCTCTTCTAGTTTGTATTATCATAAAGTGAGCCGCTTTCACAAGTGACACAACGGTGTTGTTTGCGTGTTTTTTCATTTTTTTTGGTTTTTTAAAATACTTTAGGAATAAGTATTTTTTGGTTTTTCTATATTAATCGTCGAATTAAATCGAGAATAATTATAATATTTTTGTTATCATATATATCAGATATTTTTATATATATTATTTATTTATTGGATTTTTGGTTTGGTATTAATATATATATATATATATAATATAATATATATAAATATATAATAGATATATATATATAAAAGAAAATTAACAAAAACGATAACTTCCGAGGGTACGGGTCTTCAAAACACTAATCTTCAAACTTCAACGCGATATTCGTTACACACCTCTTCGGCAGCGGTGCCAAAAATTTGATTCGCTCAAAATTATAGTATATATATTTATATATATATATATATATATATATATATATAACTAAAATACAATATCCAATAATTAAGAGTTGTATTTCCGTAAAGAAATGAAAATCACTTTAGGAAAAGTGATGACCAAATCTTCCCGAGTCGTATCCTGACGAAGCGTGAATTAAGAATCTCGTTTAAGTTCGTGATCGCGCTATTTGAATAATCGAAATTTTGATTTGGTTGTAATTCTCTAACGCAAAAGCAAATATCGATAAGCTAAATTAAAAATTAAAGCAAGTAAGAAATTTAAACATAAAAGTTAACGAGAATTAAAAACTCGACTAATTAACCAAATAACACAAATTTAAAACCTAAAAATTCAAAATGCAATTTTTCTAAACCTAAATGACTTAAGCTAATTTTAAAAACAGAAAATATATTTTTTGTGTTTTTATTATTTTTAAAACTAATTTTAAAATTTTTTAAACTAAAAAATCAATTTAAAATATTAAACGAAAATGAAAAATTATAAAAAAAATAAGAAAAGTTCTTGAACTAATAACAAAGGCTTAGGAAGAAAAATGGGTTTCACAGCTTATTCCAATAAGCTGTGAAAATTCAATTAAGCAAATAAGCTAAAAGTGAAAATTCATATATGAATTTAATGAAAGGAAGCTATGACAGAAAAGACCCAAGGGCGCATTTGGTTAAGGCTTTGTGTGTGTGAAGGGAAGGTCGCAGGTTCGAGTCCTGGACCTTACCTTTTTATTTTTGTTTTTATTTTTGAAATTTTCTTTTAAAAAACTAAACTATAAGTAAAAATAAGCAACTTTTATAAAAGAACTTTTTCTAAAACTTATTTTTAAGCTAGTAAAAAGCTATTTGAAAGTGACAGTTTAAGCTTTAAGACTCTCTAAGTCATTTGGAAACTGTTTGGCTTTTTTAAGTCACAATAAGCAAAAGAAAGGTCAAATAAGCTAAAACAGATCTTCACCTAGTCCTAATAAGCACAAGGAATTAAAAATAAGCAAGAAAATTAAGCTGAAAAGCACTAAAAACCTATTCAGACAGCAGACACTAAAACAGTTTTAAAAGGACTAACCACTAATTTTAAGCTAGAAATTAGAACTAATAAGCAATGTGACTTAAGCTAAAAAGTGAAAACAGATTGAGATTGATGACCAAATAACACATAGAAGCAAGAAATAAGAAAATTGGACAAGAAATAAGCTAGAAAATGACTTATGAAAAGACAGACTACTACTAATGTTTTTGGATTTTAATGTAAAATGGCTACTTGCAGGCCTAAAAATAAGCTACCAAATACTGTCTAAATATCAAAATAAGCTCAAACAGATTTAGATTATACCCTTATAAACTTGTGCAATGAAAATCAATACCTAAAACAACCTTTATCTAACCTAATTTTAAGATCTAAAACTGACTTTTAACCTTTAAAACTGAAACCTATGAACCTGTGACAGATTATGGTCAAAACCACAAATGACTAATGCATACTTAAAGCTATCCTACTCTAATGCATAACAAGAACAGATTAAGGCTAAAAATAACACTTATAAGACAATTCTATAAGATCTAACATATAAGTAGTTTGAACAAGTTTTAAACCTACAGATTCTTAGATTAGATAGATTAAACCTTAAAACTTAATATGACTTGCAAAAACTTTATGAAAACTGACTTTAAGGCTTATTTAAAGCTTTTCAAAGTTAGCTTTAAGACCTGAATGGAAACAAGCAGTTTTAACTATTGTTATTACTGCTTGTGCCAAACACCCCTTTAAATCCTTTTTAAACCAATTTAAACTTAAAACAGATTGCAAACCTTTATAAAAATGCAAAACAGATTTATAAGAAGGTATAACAAGAATTTTAATCATCAAAATAAAAATATAAAGCACAAGACAATAAGCTAAACTAATAATGCATATTTTTGGGCTTTTAAACAATTTTTATGAAAATTTAACTAAAACTCAAAACAGATTATGAAACTTTTAAAACTAGAACAAGTAAGCTAAATGAAGACTGAATAAGCACAAATAAGCAGGAATTAAGCAGTCTAATAAGCAAATAATAAAATAAGCTAAAAACTAAAAAGTAAAACACACCTTTGTCCTTTGCTTAAACAAGGACTTAACATGCTCTTAGAGAGCTTATCTACAAGCTCCAGCTTGTTGAAAACAAGCTGGTAAAGTCCATAAGCCCATCCCTTTCTGGCTTATCATCCAAAAATAAGTTGAGGTAATTTTAGGGAGATTTGAGGTGAATACTAATTCAGTTAAGCTTTTGAAGGCTTAACTGAATGAAAGCTAGCTTTTGAAGTAATTAAGAGCTTATAGAGCTTATTAGATTGAATTTGAACTCATTTAAACCATAATTGCATAAAGTAAAAACATGAATTAAACACGAATTTAAATGAACACTGAAATTTTATTGATAATCAAAGTGAGTACAAGCTTATAAAAAGGAAATTACATTAAAACGAGACAATTAAACTTAAAAGCTACGATAAGCTACTAAATTTACTAAAAGCTAAGCTAAAAACTACACACCATTTCTGTGTGATCTAGGCCTCTATTTATAGAGGGAAGAGGAACCTTCTAGGCCAAGGAGGAGCGTCTCATTCTTCAATCTCGTCCCTTCAATCATAACCAACTTCAATCCATCATATGTGAGCCGTAGGATCAAGAACCCGTCTCATTAGCCAATGAAATTGCTGGGGATTGCCAGCGTGGCTATTAAGAGTGTCAGACGTGTCAGTTAATTCCTTCTAGAAGCACTCGAGCGTGGATATTTACCTTGGGTTATTTGGTTGCTCTGTGTAAAAGTGAAAAGGGAGGGAAGGGATGGAAGCACAGTAATATTAACCCGTCCTTTTATTGTTTGACTTTGGGCGAGGTTTGGGCTTTTTATATATGAACTTGGGCCGATTGTGTAAGAAATGGCTGGATTTTGGATAAAGGATAAATGGATTAAGGATTTGGTTATTTAGCTCAAGTCTTAGTAGGCTGACCCGACTTATTAAAATGGGCACGGGTTGGTCTATAGAAGATGGGTATTCCTTCGGCTTTGATTTTTTCGCGCTTTTTCAAATCTCATGCTTGGTTTCATCCGTTTTGCCATTGTATTTGTCCTTTTGTTGAATATCCGATACCTGCATAGTACATGAAGCAAGACAAGCAAATATATGGCATTTTATGTCCGTTTGTGGTCATTTAGGCTCGTTTTATTAGGTAAAAGGTATGTGTATTTAAGCACATACCAGGGACATACGATGTTGGAGAGGGAATGTTTTGCACGAGTCCTGAACTTATTCTTCCAGGAGTCAAAAGTTGAGGCCCGGGTCCTGAACTGAATTGTTCAAAAGCCATTGTTGTCAACTCATCAAAATCAACATGAATAGTTTCAATGATTAAACGAGTCCTCTTGTTGTAGATTTTGAATGCTTTCTTTGCAGGAGCGTAACCAACAAAGATTCCTATATCAGCTTTAGGTTTTAACTTACCAAGGTCTTTACAGTCATTAGTGGGATAGCAGAGAGCAAAAAAGACATGAAGATAAGATAAGTCAGGTTTTCGATCCTTGAGAAGTTCATACGGTGTTTTGTTGTAACGTTTTTGGATTAATGATCGGTTTTGAGTATAGCAAGCTATCGCGACTGCTTCTGCCCAGAGAAATAACAGAGCTTTTGAAAAGATTAACATGGTGCGAGCAGATTCCACTTAAGTACGGTTCCATCTTTCGATAATGATGTTCTGTTGTAAAGTGCGAGCAACGGATGTTTGATGTGAGATTCCGACTTCTTCATAATAAGTTCTCAGTGTCTGATTGACAAATTATGTTCCATTATCAATCCTGATGTTACGAATGATTGCATTCAGATGAACTTGAATCATTTTGAGAAATTTAATCACGAACTCTGGAACTTCATCCTTTGATCGTAGAAATTTCACCCATGTAAACCGAGAATAATCATCAATGATAACCAGTATATATTTTCTCCCATTGATACTTTGAATCCGCATTGGCCCACAAAGATCCATATGCAACAGATAGAGTTTTTCTTGAATGGAGTCTTCATCTTTGGGTTTGTGAGAGTGTTTCTTGCTTTTACTAAGAGCACAGGCAGAGCATAGGTGATCCTTCTTATAATTTAGTTTTGGAAGTCCTCGAACAAGACCTTGTTTAGCAAGAGAAGTGATATAATCAAAGTTTAAATGAGATAATCTTTGATGCCACAACCAAGACTTGGTCTTTTAGACCTTGGACAAGAGACATATAGGAGAGGATAACAACAAATTTTCTAGAGACAAAGTGTATAAGTTTGAACCCCTTGATCCCTTGAGTAGATCAACACCTTCTAAGTCACGAATGAAGCAAGGTGTGTTTGCGAAAAGCTACTTCGAGATCATAATCACAAAATTATCATATGGAGATAAATTGGTCCTAACCCTTCACACAATAGTAAACCTGAGATATTGTACATTTCCCATTTGATAGTTTCCATAACCCATTATCTTAGCAATATGATCATTTCTAAATCTGACGGTACCCAAAAATTTACTGACGAAGTTGATGAGTTGAGAGCGATTTTTGGTCATATGCTTAGAGCATCCGGAGTCCAAATACCACAGAACAATATGGACAACCTGCAATAGTTAAGAGAAGATGATGGAACATCAGAAACAGTGGATCCCCTAGATTGAGTTGGGGTCCGAGGAGTTAGAGATTCTAGATTATGTGATCTTAGATTTACTACTCGATCCTACTAATTTTGTGCAATAAGGTCTTCTACTTAAACTATGATCCCTTGAGTTTGTGTGGTAAGAACAATTTGTATAGTTTCCGTAGTACAACGACTTTAGTGGAGGTAAACCTAGTTAAAGGGCACTTATTTCTGACTATAGTGAAGGTCCTACATGTAGGTTTCCAACTATATCTAATTTCATTAAACACCTTACCCGTATGTTTCCATACTTTTCTCATTTTATTTTTTTTAGATTTAGATTTAGAACACACATTCACATCATTTACATAATCAATAACTCTCTATACCATGAGTAGAATCAACAAACAATGTGTTACAAATAGCACAAATAGATTCAAACTTAGCATTTCTCACAAAATGCTTAATATGTACATTACTTATAGGTTCAGAAATAGAATTCGTCTTATTCAAACTAGATTTAACTTTCCTAGGGTGTTCTTCTACTTTATTCTTCTGATTGCTACTTGGTGGTCGCGAGATCCTATTTTTCTTTGTATTGCCTGAAGGCTTTGATCCGCTAGCACTAGTAGTAGTGTTTACTCCTGTAGAAGTCAACAAAGGCTTGTTAGAATCTTTGGTTCTAAGAGAATCAGTCTTCTTGGGAATGTTGCTTGAAGATGTGACAGGTTTAGAAATCTAAATTTCTTATCCTTGTTCAGTGGCATGACAACAACTAATTTCTCACTAGGTTTTGTTAAACTAGGACATGTCTTAGAGACATAGACTAACAATTCCTGAACGTGTTTTGTAAACATGCAAGCAGAGTCTAAGAGAGGTTCACTAGGATTCTGTTTTCTAGCGCGTTCTACAAGTCCACGTATGGTGTCAGTATTTTCTATAGTCTTCTTAAGATAATCCTCATGGGCATCCCTATTGTTATTAAGTCTGTGAAAAATAGGTTCTATGTCTAGCTTGAACATTCCTGGAGCAATAGTGGTGGCAATCGGTGTTGAAACAGCAGTATCGACAACAGTTTTTCCTTTAAGTTTCCTTAATTCATTTTTCAATGCTGCAACAGCAAAAACCTTTTCTTGAAGTTGAGCATTTAAATTCAAATTTTCAACAGACTTTGCATTGATTTGAGAAATTAGAGAGTCACTATGATCTTTGGATCGAACACGTGCCTTTTTAATTGAGTCAAACTAGTCTTTATAAATTGATTTCAAATGCTCTTGTTCTTTTCTTAAATTTTCATTTCCAGAAAGTAATTTTGCCACACTATGCTCCAACTCAATGTTTATTGTTTCAATCTCATCAATGTCCTTCTTTACTTTTTTTCACACTATCTTTTCCACTCAAAGATTTAATCATATCCTTCAACTTTCTTATGACCGTGTCCTTTTCTTATGACTAAGCTTTGAATTCATTTATTTCAAATAATTGATTAAATGTAGGAGCATTTTAGTTTTCACCAAAATTCTCCTTTTGAAAAATTTCTTGATTGAGTTGAGTTGATAATTCCAAACAAATGCAATGCTTTTCTAGTGTTGAATAAATTTTTAAAACTTTATCGTAAACATGTTTTTCAATCAAATCGTTCTTTTTTAGAAGCTCATTCTCAAATTCTAAACACTTATTGCATTCATCCACACATGACTTAGACACATCAAGAATATCAATAGAATTCACAACAATATGCATAATTTCTTGAGACATGATTTGGTTCAAGAGTTGATCATTATCAATACGAAGTTGTTTGATTTGAATTTCAAGAGTGTTTTTGTCTACAGAAAACTGATCAACAGCAACTTCCATTTGGTTAAAAACTGTTTGAACTTCAGTAATTTCATCTAGAAGAGTTTTATCAAACGCATTAAATTTGTCTTTTAAAACTTTTAAAAATGGGATTATTTCAGTTACAAAACAAGCTTTTGTATGTTTAAAACCCCAAGCGCCTTCAGTTATAGCATCAGGTGTGGTTCTATTTTTCACCACCTTGTCAAAACTGGCAAGATGATATTTAGCTTTTTAAGACTTTCATTTACCAAACTTACCTTAGGAAGTTCACTTGGAGTTTCAATTCTAATAGGTGTGTGTGACTTAACAGATGTGTCAAAAATATAGTTTGAATGTTTTAACCAGAAAGCTTGTTCTGCAGACAATTCTTTTTTAGTAACAAAACGTTTACCAAAATCTTCAGATATTTTATTCAACTTTGAATAATCAATTGGAGAAATATTAATTTTCTGTTTTATTGACATTGGATCATTTTGTTTATTAAGCATCTTTGATCGACTATCTTCTTCCAAAATTAATGTCTCTTCATCATCAATCACAGAAATCACATCATGTTTCTTAGCAATAACATTACCATCATATAATGTCGGTTTAATCCGCTGAGCTTTTTTAAGATGGAACGAATTTTGATAACCAAGAGCTTGTTTATGAGTGTCATCGTAAAAAACTTGTGGTTTTGTCATCCAATAATACACATACAATGTTTCACCCTGAACGGAAGCAAACTTATCGAACAAGTTGTACAATTTGCATTCACGTTCTTGATATGATAATTCAGTGCCTTTCATTAGTAGCTTGACTCTATCCTAAATATCCTTGGCCGCCTCTTGATGGTTGACAAGTAAATACACATCAGGTGGAAGACTGTGAAGAATGATATTAGTTGCTTGAACATCACAGTCATCTTGAAGTTGTTGTTCTTCAGTGAGTTCAAAGTATTTCTTAGGTCTAGTCTGCCCATCTTCTCCTACTACCGTTGGATAGAATAATGGACCTTCATCGATTGAATCAAGTATCATGCTACCATTTTTCCTTCCCTTTGATGAATAGTCGTATACGACTCGCCCATGAATCGTACAGTGATTTCTCAAGCATTGGAGGGCGGTTCTCAGCTCCAGCAACAATCATGTGTTCTGCTAAAGTAGTAATTTTGTTTTAATTAAAAAGTGAAATGATTATAGATTGATCGAACAGTAATAAAGGAGGATTGTGTTAAGAGATGTTGTTGTCAGTGATTAAGATTAATATTTCACGGGATTTTACAAATCTTTACTAAAACCGAGAAATCCAAGAATTTCACGGGATTTTACAAAGTAAGACAAACAGTAGAAAATAATATTTTTTTTAGATTAATGTAATGTTTCTCTCAAGGTTTATGACACTGTAATGTTTCTCAAGGATTATGTCATTGTAATGTTTCTCAGGGTTTATGTCACTGTAATGTTTCTCAAGGATTATGTCAATGTAATGTTTCTTAAGATTTATGTCTATGTAATGTTTCGCACGGTTTACGAAAATTAGACAGAGTTTCATCTTGCACAATTACATATTTTGCTTGAGTTAACAACCTATCATAAATCACATACATATTCCCAATCATATTTCGCATGACCTAATAAAAATTGAGCAGAGTTTTGTTTCCCAGAACTGACATAAGTCGCATGAAATCAACCTGTCATAAATCGCATGAAACATATTCCGCATACATGTTTCACAAGCATACATAAATCGCAACCTTCATAGAAACATAAACCGCTAGCTTCAAAAAATGAACTTTTTTTGACAAAAATCACCAAAAACACACCCTTTTTGACATTTTACCTTGATTTTTCTTGTATAACTAGTTATCTTAGGCCTAGATCTTGCTTAAAAACATAAACTTTAACACTTTTAAACATAAAAATTCAGGCTTTGATTTTCAAACCACGAAACCAAAACGACAACAAAAATGAGACAAGATATAAACGCACACAAACTCACGATATCACCTCATGGCGACTGATACCAATTCTAGAATTATTAAATCACTTAACAAATGATCATAAGAAAAGCTAGAGAGAGAAAGGAGGGTTGTAACACTTTAGAGAGAGAAAGAAGGAAATATATTATGAGAGAAATGAAACAACCAACCCTCTCTATGAAATGGAGAGGGGTATTTATACCTTTACATTGGACGGTCAACATAAGGGGTATTCTTATGTTGAATCGGTTAGCTTGGCTAAGTTCCAAATATTATACTATGAGCTACCAAACGATATATTGGTAGTGACCGAGTCTTTTCTGTATTTCTAACACTGGTTAACAAGGCGGTCCCCGGTTCGAGGTTCCAGCATTGAATGAAGATGTTGAGTATCATTAATGCCTAAGTATTACTCCTAAGGTGGATACTGTTATATGTTAGTATCAATACTTAGGAGGGTTAAATATGGCTTAGGAAATAATAAGGGGTTGGATTGTATTTAGTTTAAATAGAGTTTAGGATTGTACTTAGATTAGGAAACTAGTTGCTTGGCTTGCAAGCCAAGCATGTAACCATCATATAGAATTTGTATTCCATATGGATTGTACCCCCTCATCCCTATAAATAGAGATGAGGGGGATGCTAGTTTGTACATTCTTCCTTGCTCATTCGTTAATTAATACAATGTAACGTTTGGGGTCACGTGTGTGTTTTCTTTGAGTCTATATTCCGCGCTAGCTTTCAAGGTTTGTTGGACTTATGTTCTGATGATACGTAGATCCACAGGCTTGCCTAGAGAGTCTTGGTAATCATGGTGTTCCACCTATTTACCTGTATCACTCAACAACAAAGCATGCGTTAGAGGGTATATGGGACTTTTCTCCTCGTATTACACTCTGACGCTCAAGTCAGACAACGGGATAAATATGATTGGAGGGTGAGATGTATTTTTGTGAAGAATAGAAAGTGAGGAGTAATAGTTCGCCTGCTATTTGCCTTCTACATACCTATTTATATAATGGCAAAGATTTACGTAGATCTTAATATCATCTTTAAGATTTCTCCATATCTTACATATATACCGAATATGATCTTGAAGTTTTCTCAAATGTGGTGGATTTCTTCATATCTTTGATGGGATTGATATGTTTTAAGATATCTTTATACAATCTATATTATGAACATGTATTTACATAAAGTCCATGCATGAACATGTATGCCTGCTTTATTCAATCATATGTATGATAAAGTATTTTTAATCCATCACATGCATGGCTGAAAGAAGTAAAGTCATGCAATAAGACTATTACCTTTTATACAGGTAAAAAGATAATCCTCGTCATCTAATCACCAAGCAACAGACCAATAAAATTTCCACAACGCATCGCTTGTTTTGATAAGTCATTACCAATTACCAAACACAATCATGAAGTCTACAAAAGAACAGTACAACTACAAGTACAATATAGACCAACTAGATGGCAGAGGTACCACCCACTTGGCCTAGGGGGCATAATGGGCCACTAAATATAAATTACCATACATAACCATATATGTGATGAATTAAATATACTTTACCATACATATGATGCCCAAATATAATTTGTCATACATAACCATGCATGTGATGGATTAAAAATACTTTATCATACATATGATTGAATAAAGCAGTCATACATGTTCATGCATGGACTTTACGTAAATACATGTTCATGACATAGATTGTATAAAGATATCTTAAAAGATATCAATTCCATTAAAGATATGAAGAAATCCACCACATCTGAGAAATCTTCAAGATCATATTCGGTATATATGCAAGATATGGAGAAATCTTAAAGATGATATTAAGATCTACGTAAATCTTTGCCATTTTATAAATAGGTATGTCAAAGACAAATAGCAGGCGGACTATTACTCCTCACTTTCTCTTCTTCACAAAATACATCTCACCCTCCAATCATATTTATCTTGTTATCTGACTTGAGCGTCAAAGTGTAATACAGGGAGAAAAGTCTCGTATACCCCCTAACGCATGCTTTGTTGTTGAGTGATACAGGTGGAACACCGTGATGACCAAGATTGTTTCCCAAACAAAACATGCATCACCTATGCACTCATACACCACAAACAGTCATCTATTATAAACACAGCAGTTACTAATATCCTGAGACTCACTAACTTTAAAACACAATAAACTTCATTCATACTGCAAAAGAAACAACATGAAGTTACATAGTAGCCTTTACCTTACATTGAAAAATTGGCTACAAAATAGCATAAACATACACCGAGATCACTTAGTTTAGAAGATAGGTCCTTAGACAACATGCCAACTACTCGACCCTTCATCCGTGGCGCTGTCATCACGTTCCAACACACCACGAAGCAAGTTGGGAGACAAGTCAGGAGATGAAAGTACAGTTTCCATGCATTCCTATTTGATCTTCTTTAAACCTTTGACAACATCCTTAGCTTTGCGTGGAAGGTCTGGGTCAAATGCTAAAAGTCGTTGGTTAGACATGAGGAGGCCGCGAGCTTCTTGGCGTCCCAAATCACGCCCACGATCGATGAGCACCTTTTGGACTTTCAGCATCTCATTGTCAAACTGTTCACTACGAAGAACTTTAGCAAGCATCCTCGGTATGGCCTTTCGCATCACCCATTCCAAATCACGTTTTAGCCCAACCTTATATCGCTCTAACAAAGTAACTTTCTTGGATAGGTTTACTTCTAGCTCATTGGCTCTAGGAAGGTCCCCAAATAAATTAATATAGCCAACACATGACATAGTGTGGTACGATTTTAAGCTTTCGTTCTCAGAACACAAACTGTTCATAGTTGTTTGTATCGACCCATTCATTGCCTGCGCCGTGGTTAACATCCCCTCGGTTTGATAAAGGGAGCTAGTCAGTTCCTCTACCCTCATTTGGTAATAAGCTGATGACCCACTTGAGCTCTCATTAAAGGGGAGTTGAGTGGGGTTGAGCTGCGGTACATCGTTAGGGTAACCCGTATAGCCTTGTACCTCAGACGACACACCAGAGCCCTGGGCCATGTTAATTGTGTTCCTGGAAAGTGGTGTTTACCATATGTGTCGGATGCGTAACTTGGTTCGACTCCTGCGATAGCTTCAAAGCTTTGCTCCGCCTTGACTTGTACTTTGTTGTTCTTGTATGCAGTTGTCCAGCTAGGTTTAGAAAGAAGCTCATTCCCCATAACATTCCCACCAATGGCACCGCCATCCGGTAAACCGAATACGTCCCCAAACGGACTTAAGTCTGGTAGATAGCCGAAGGACCAGTCGTAACATCATGCAAGCTTTTCGCTTTCTCTCTAGCGTTCAAGCTCAGGTTATCTAGCAAGGGAAGAACACCATTGCCTGCAAGGAAGATAGATAAATATAAATGAAAGAGATTAAAAAGGGGGAGTAAAACTATGAAGTGGAAAGAGGGGCTACCTTTATTCATTTTTTGATATTCTTCCATGTTAGTATGACTGAAAGAAGTAAAGTCATGCAACATGACTATTACCTTTTATACAGGTAAAAAGATAATCCTCGTCATCTAATCACCGAGTAACGGACCAATAAAATTTCCACAACGCATCGCTTGTTTTGATAAGTCATTACCAATTGCCAAACACAATCATGAAGTCTACAAAAGAACAGTACAACTACAAGTACAATATAGACCAACTAGATGGTAGAGGTACCACCCACTTGGCCTAGGGGGCATAATGAGCCACCAAATATAAATTACCATACATAACCATACATGTGATGAATTAAATATACTTTACCATACATATGATGCCCAGATATAATTTTCATACATAACCATGCATGTGATGGATTTAAAATACTTTATCATACATATGATTGAATAAAGCAGCCATACATGTTCATGCATGGACTTTACGTATGACAAATTATATACGGGAATTATATGTATGGTAAAGTATATTTAATTCATCACATGTATGGTTATGTATAGTAATTTATATTTGGTGGCCCATTATGCCCCCTAGGCCAAGTGGGTGGTACATCTACCATCTAGTTGGTCTATCTTATACTTGTAGTTGTACTGTTCTTTTGTAGACTTCATGATTGTGTTTGGCAATTGGCAATGACTTATCAAAACAAGCGATGCGTTGTGGAAATTTTATTGGTCCGTTGCTCGGTGATTAGATGACGAGGATTATCTTTTTACCTATATAAAAGGTAATAGTCCTGTTGCATGACTTTACTTCTTTCAGCCATACTAACATGGAAGAATATCAAAAAATGAATAAAGGTAGCCCCTTTTTCCGCCTCGCAACCGATTTCCCGTGTTTGCTTCATCCGCCCTTATGAAATTGTGTGCTTGTGTGAATAGGTCCTACATTGATACGAGGGGTCAAGCTATGAGATCTTTAAAGAACCTTCATGGGTGCATTCTGCTAATGAAGGCCCCCGTCATCATCCCATCTGAGTGATCAGTCATGTGTAATGTTTCTTTCCCAAACCTTCCCAAGTAGTCTCTTAGGGACTCATCTGAACGTTGTCGGATCCTAAGGATTTCAGCTTGTGTCTTTTCAAATCTCCCTTGTTGCAAGAAGTTTGCTCAGATGTTGTTCCTCAGCTCGTGAAAGCTGTTTATACTTACAGGCAACAAGTTGTCATACCAAAACCGGGCAGCTCCACTCAGGGATATGGAAGAACCGACACCAGGCCGGTTCTGGTAGCTTGTACACGTCTATAGTACCCATGAATACTGTAAGGTGATCGTCAGGGTCTGACATTCCGTCGTAAGTCTTTAGGTTTGTTGGCACCTTGAGCCCATCTGGCATGTCATAGTCTCTGATTTGTGCCGTGAAAGGTGATGCCACCAGGTTGCGTACATCCTTTTGCGTTTCTGTAAATGTGAACGACTTATTATAGAAATCAGCATTGCTCACGGGCCTTTGTTTCAGGAGATTGTTGAGGTTTTCAATTGAAAACCGAATCTTTTTACTTGGTTTGGCTTGCAAGGTGGTTTATTCGGGCGCTCGTCGAGTCGCTTATTCGGGTGAACCTTTCGAATCTGACCGCCATGGTTCTATGACAGGATGGTCATCGTTGTTGTAAGCTGATGTGGGATTCACTTCTTTTCTTTTTGAGGAGAATGTTGAGTACATGACATTGATTTGCTCGAAATTCTGCACTACGAATTGCATGATGGGATCTCCGAACGTGTTTTCTAGGCTATGATCAGGCGTATGATTTTCGATTGCGGGGTCGGATGTATTTGCGCCTACTGGTGGTTCTTTAGGGTCGGACCCACTAGGTAGATAACGGGATGAATGTACGATGGATGAATGATGAATGAATGATGAATAATGATGAGATGAATAAAGTGGTAAGAAACACCAAGGTAGATAACGGGATTGCCTTTGTATTTAAGAACAACTTGCCTTAGTACTATACATAGTCAAGATTTGACAAGTGTTTTTATTTATACCACACATCCCGTGGCTAGGTTAAAGCTATAAACT